>APFE031460160.1:103817-140711 GCA_000404065.3 Pinus taeda | reverse complement strand
TTTGAAGTGCCCTCCTTTCTGCATTTCCAGCACACCACCTTTATAGGTTTTCCTGGAGATTTAGATCTCCCTCTAGATTTAGATCTCCCACTCGATGACTTATTTTTGTTTCTGTTCTGGGACCGTCCTCGTAAAGACAAGGCATCACCATTCTGGTTGTCCATATTTTTCTGTCTCATCTCCTCCGTCAGCAAGGCTTGAGACTATTTCATCACACTGCAAGGTAGTTGCATTGCTACCTATTGCAATAACCAGACTATCCCACGAATCTGGTAGAGAACACAACAAACTGATGCACTTATCTTCATCTGAAATTTTAATATCAACAGATGATACTGACTTACCACAGTATTAAATGCATTCAAATGCTCTGTCACCGAGTCTCCATCTTTCATCCTCAGGTTATACAGCTTTTTCCGCAAGAATAGTTTATTCACTAGAGACTTAGATTGGTACAAACAACACGTCCAACCTAACTTGTCCCACAGAGCCTTCGCCGTTAGCTATTCCCCCTCGATACATTTCAGGCATACCTGATATCCTGAGACACACAATCGTTATTGTCTCTTTTCCTTCCGATCCAGGCTTTCTTCCATTCTTCATCGGTCACCTTTCACTGGTTGGTCTTAGTACCCGGACCCTCTACCGCAATCCACTTGATCTTATCCACCAAACAGTATCTCCATCTTGAGTTTCCACAACTTCAAAACTCTGACCATTACTTCTCTTAATCTCTATCTTTTCCACTGCTCGCCATCTTCTTTCACCACCAGAATCGATCTCGCAGATCTCCCACTAAACAGGGTCTACCACAGGCCCGAGCGAAACCCCCCAGCAACAAAGGCGTCCCCTTGAAGCCAAAACAGCTCTGATACCAAATGTAGGTTTTAACCCCGTACAAAAATTACCTACATACGAATTCTAAATCACAGGAAAAATAAAAATGTGAGAGCATAACACATAAAACACGTATACACAGAGATTTCCCACTAGATCCCAAAACCGGGACTACCAACTTGATTTGTTCATTATGTTCCTTTCAATGCTACAATACATATTTATACATGCCGAAGCATCCAATACCATGGACCGAAAAACCATCACGTCCAATACCATGGACAAAAAAACCATCAATCCAATACCATGGACCGAAAACCATCGCGTCCAAAAAACATGTGCGAAAATCATGCACAAAACCATAGGTGGGTCCGCCCAACCTAACATAGGGTCCAAAACAAAAATTTTCCGGGCGCTGCCCCGGACCCCATAAAGTGGGGTTACGGGTACCCCTCAAACCCCCTATTAACTATGTGGAAAGAATATAACACAACCCAACACCTATAACTCCCAATAATGCCTCTTTGATTCTAGGCAGATTGACTCTTTTACAATAATGACTCTTTCAATGATGACTCTTTTACAAATTTACGGCGATGACTCTTTTACAAATTTACAATGATGACTCTTTTATAGCACTAGATTTTTTACAAGACCTGACACTTGACTCGACATTTCTTCTTGGATCACGTGCACTTGTTGAGGTATTGTTGGGCTTTCTTCAAGTAATGGTACTTTGGCATTGCATGTCCTTCTAGTATGTGTCTGAATTGTTCTAAATTGCCATCCTTCTTGCACATGGATTAACAAGCAAGACCCAAACAAATATAAAACAATATACTTACAATGTCCTGCAAAAAAATATGTCAGAGATGATACTTAAAATTAAAATGCAAAAATTAATCATACATACCTTGTTGTAGCAGACTTACCCTTGAGTGTTGATGTGTGGTCCTTACTGCAGTGATCCTTGAATGCATACTTTTTCTTGCCTTCTAGGAGCTCGATATTGAATTTGTTGTATCTATGTAATTTCAGATCCCCAAGGTCTAAAATTTTATCTTACGGTAGCCCTCTAAGTCCTCTTTCTGACCCCATAGGTCTAATCGAGATTGGATTCTTCAAGACAAGTTATGCCCAATCTCCCACAATGACATGATTATAGACTGGTTTAGTAGAGCGAACTTGTACAAAGTTCCATGTGTCACTATTTCGACCTTCGCCCTGAAAATGATACCCAACAAACTAAATTATGTCCTCTTTATTTCACAGGTTATGAAATTTGAATCCAATTCTTAGAGAGAAAGTTATGAATATTTTCTCGAGGTCACCTATTTGACATGGAATTCGGGAGCCTACAAAAATACTAACTTTGGTCGAACATATCTCTGAAAATATAGCGAACCAAGATTTGAAATTTGGTCACAAGGTTCATCAAGACTTAGGCCTAAATGGTTTTAACTTTTATCTTCTGAAGCTTCGTAGAAAAAAGGTTATAGTGAAAAATCCATGATGACTTGTTTGAAGCAGCAAAATCCTAGAATCCAAGGCTCTAAAATTGCTTCAAAGCAGATCTTCAAAATTGAGCATCATTACATAGGTATTCTCACAAGATAGTTTGTTGAAAAGTGCTTATGAGAGGAGGATATGACAGTCACTATTTATAGAAATGTCTTGAGTTGAGAGGGTCCTCAACAAGTGAACATTGGAGGGTTTTTAGGAGCATAGAACATTATTAATTATTCACTATTCAATGACCACAACCAATGATGTGTACCATGCCGCAACCCCATGGGGTTTTAGCCCGCTAACTGGGGTTACTAACTTTCAAACATGAATAACTCTCAAACCATGAAGAACTACGTGGCATGCCATATACCAATGGAAACATCTTGATGAGTAGAATCCATATAGAATATCCTTGACTCGGAATAGGATTATTTGTCAAGCAAAAATTCCCATTGAATATCGGGGTAGCCCCCAGTGCTGCTTCGATTGACATCAATGAGAACCATTGATCAACACCATTATCATCCTAGTGGCTCGGATATAACACAACCCGATAGCCTACTAGTGGTTATATTTGACGACCTCAACTCTTAACTAGAGTTACAACACAGACTCAATCACAATCAAGTGGCTAGTTCCTTTTCCATGAATTATGGGGGTTGATGTGGCATCCTTTCAAATTATGGTGGTGAAAACAGGAAGGTCAACGTCTGAGTGGCATAACTTTCACATATGGACACTGATTTATGTGATTTGTGCACCATTGGAAAGGTGTTGTGTTAAAAAGGAAAATGTTTACCCCCAAAAATGTTGTTTGATGCCTCAAAATGCTCTTGGAAGGTTTCAGTGTTAGAAATTAAAAACAGAGCAATGGAACACATAAAATATTATGGAAACAAACACAAAAAATGATACAACAAGAGACATAATATACGTGGTTCGCCCAATTTGGGCTACTTCCACATTGAAAAAGCTAGTCCTTCCTTTTATATTATCCATCAAACTGAAGGGATACAACCTATAGCAAATCCATTGTAACTTCCTCTTCACTCTCACATAGTCTCCTCTCTTTTTCTCACATGGAATAATACACAACCACAACACAATTCCCTCATATAAATCGAGGGTTTCTTTCTGGGGAAAAAAACCTTAAATTAACATAACTTCTACCTTCATATGTTTTGTCTAATGAATAGCCCGGATTGACTAAGAAATTAGAAAAGTTTACAAAGAATTTTTTCTTTTAGGGTTATTTTCCCCGAAGCCTCGCTTACGGGGGGAATGGAATCTTAAAGGATGTTGTCGTGCCCCCCAGCAGCAATAGTGGGGGACAAGCCCCCCCACATCCCCCCATCAGGGACTGGGATATAAACACAATTGAAACAAGACCTCTAAATCAAGAAGATAATCAAGCTCCACACTCAACATTCAAACCCCAATTTTCCAAACTAGGTCCCACTTGTAAAAAGGTTCCTTTGAGTTGATTTCTCCACTTTTTTCCATCTTAAAGCATCAAGATGGATGACAAATAATATAACGATCTAATATTGATCACTTGAATAGTAAAAATGATTTAGATTGGATCATTATATTGCTTTTCATCCATCTTGAAGCTTTCAAAGTGGAAAAAGTGGAGGAATTAGCTCACAGGACTATTTTTAACAAAGGACCCAGTTTAGAAAATGAGGATCTAAAACCTTCCAGGACTAGTTTGAGGCATCAAACGGAATTTTTTTGGGGGTAAAACTTTGTTTCTCAAGGGTGAATCTTTCTATGTTATTCTACACACAAATACCTTTCCAATGAAACAAGAATTTCCTCAATCGGAGTCCATACACAAAATTTATGTCTCGCGAAGTTGACCTTCCTGTTTTGACTACCAAAAATCAAGACGATGCCACATCAACCCCCATTATTCATGGAAAATGGGTTAGTCACATGATCATGCTGAAGAATAATCTAGAAGATTCCATATTGTAACTCTAGTTAAGAGTTGAAGGAGTTGAACTTAACCATTAGTAGGTTATCAAGCTATGTTATAATTGGGCCACTAGGAGGAAAAATGGTTCTATTCCATTCGAGTGAATCCATATATGATCAAAGTGGAAAAGAGTGGATAGGGAGAGAGAAAATAGAGAGGATTTGTGAATTTTAGCAGCACACAGGCCACGAGTCACACTTTTTTGTACTTGTATCCATTTTCCATTTAGAGAAAGAGGGAGCAAAGTGTCCTCACCTTCTAGTTGGGTTTTCTTCTGAAAAGGTTTCCCAGGTTATATCTTGTGTTAATTTCTCGTTTGTGAGTTTTATTTTCTTGTTCTCTATTTTCTACATAATTATAATTTGCATGCAACACAATATACAATAATTTACATATCCAAAAATTTGAGGAGAAATAAAGTCTCATACTATATATTTCATATTTTTAGCATAATTTTATCATATTTATTACAACAAATAGTCTAGTGGAATATCCTTGGCAATTTATAGGTCAACAAATTTGTTTCTCCAGTTTGGAAGCTTAGGTGTTTACAATAATGGAAGTTTTGCTTGAGCATGGGCAGCTCATATAGTACGTTTAATATGTGTTGTAACATTATTTTGTTTTGATAAGTTAGTATATTTGTCAAAAATAAATTCAAAATGTTAAGTTAGGATATGGATGAAAAAGAAAGAAAAATCATAAAAATGTTAGGACAGTTGTACATATTATGTATATCCATATCAAATAAAATGTTAGGAGTTAGTTTCCATAAAGAATGGAGGCAAAAAAAATTAAAAAATGTTAGGGAAGCAAAAAGAAAATAAAGCCTTTGGCTTCAAATAGAATAAATTCAAAGGCTGCTTGTTTAAAGACCCCAAATAGAAATTTTAAATTTTATTAATTAATGATTAATTTTCCCTAAAAAGGTATTAATCTTTGTTATAATCTTTTGACATTAAACTTATGTTATATAGCGCATATATGCTATTTAGATCAAAGTCACTAGTCAAAAAAACATTTTGTCAGCTCAAAATAAACGGCGTGCATCATTGAAAGGTGGATTTACTCCCCGCCCAGATCAACAGAAGGGAGAGACTTCGCACCCCCCTCAACCATTTCTTGTTAACGTGGTGGGGAGGGTCTAAAAAGTGGTTTTAATGGTGGACGCCCCAAACCTACGTGTCACCATCTTATAGCTTCACACCCCCCCCCACCCTGCTTGAAACCATAAACCATTCGCTACATCCTTCGAAATCTGCCATGGTTTTCTTCTGCCAATGGTCCTCCATCATGTGCCTTGACCGTTATCCCTTGAACAATCCAATGTCACCACCTCACATGCCTGTTTCCAAGTCATCCTATATGTTTCCACCTCAAATGCCCGTTGCCCTGTTGTCATACACATTTCTATTCGTCCCTTGCAGCTCCTCTCCTAAACATTAAATCCCCTATGATCATAAAATAATCCATTGGCCCAACCCTCCATATTATAAATAAACCTAAAATCGTCTCTTTGTCACTTTTGTCTAACTTTTTTTTTGTTATTTGCAGGTGAAACCTTTTCCTGCACAAAACTTCTTGTTATTTGATCAATTCATTCAGTCGATCACCTCATTCTTCTATATGTCATCACGGCCCCAAAAGGGAAAGCTAAAAAGCACAGTACATAAGAAAGTACTACTACCACCACCCTGCTCGATCTTGACCATGTTCCCCCCATTAATTCCCTTTTCAAGATTGCAGATGCCAAGTGTGAGTTCGGTTTCCACGAACTACACCTATGGCTCAAAACCTTGACCAGTAAGACCCAATCAAATTCTAGGAATCAATGTTGCCTTTCTTCAGCTTCCCAAAAACACATGATTTCCCTGGTTGCCAAGCCAAATATGAACTTGTAAAAAGAGCAGTGGTGGCACAGAATGGAGACATTCTAATCACCATCTCTACTGAAAACATAAACCAGATGCTCCTAATTCCTCATATATACTCTCTTAGCCATTTTTCACTAGCAACACTTATGGATTTGTACCATAAGTTAACATTTCCACAGAGAACCCAATCTTTGAAATCTTTTTACTTGAGAATGCAGAATTACCAAAAAGGAATCCACCCTACCCATCTTCCATGTTTCTTGAGGCCTCCAGACATTGTATTTCTCTACTTTCATACTTGTTAGGATATCCCAGATGACCAATCTGTTGATGAAACCATCCTTGGATTCCTTTCCATCTCAACAAATATCAACAACCAACATTCATGTATGATTACAAACTACAGCGATATCTCTTTCCAAACTTAGGACTGTGTATTCAATGTTCAATCTCAGCTCAAGATAGAAAAGATTTCTTCATTAGCCAAAGATAACAGAATAAAGGCACTGGAGGACTTTGTGATTAAAGTAGGATATGATCCCAAAGATGTCAAAGCTACAGAGTTACTCCTCAAAAAGAAAGATGCAAGCATTGTTGCGTTAAAGAAACAATTGAAGTCGCCTTCTACATAAGATCCTCTAACAAAAGACATAGCATAAAATGAACAGAAAAAGGAGGACATGCTCAAGCTTATTATTGAGAAAATATACAGCTAAATAAAATGGAAGAGAAACTTGAAGAGTTACTAAATGAGAAAGAAGCATCACAGCTTGATGTGATTCCAGTCACAGCAGTGTCAATAGCAGTTGTAGGAACAGAACCTAGTTCATCATCAACAGCCATTGAGTCTACATCAACAGTCGTTGATCCATCAAGATTATCACAAGAATTGGCCATACAAAAATTGGAAAATGAGAAGTTACTGCAAAATTTCCAAAGTTTAGAATTGCAGAAAGTCAAGAATGATACTTTGTATGTGCAGGAGATGAAGAAGTCCCACAAATTAGAACTTAAGATCCAGAAGTTGGAAAGTGAGTCCCTAATGGCAGATACTTTGGCCCATGCCAAGGAAAATATTTGGACACACATCAACCAATCTATGGCAAATATATGGCCATCCATACAAATTATTTTTGAAAAACAAGAACTCATCACCAGATGTAGAGCAGTAATAGAAGAACAGAAAGCAACTTTGAAGACCAAGCCACCAGAAGCCACAAATATGATAAAGGTGTTAAATTCGAAAGGCAGAGAAGAGCTATAAGGAAAAAATATTTCTAAAAGAACAGCTACCATCTTAGATATTAAGAAGGTTTTAAAAAAAAATAATTTGATTAACCAGTTAGAAAAAAAAATGTCAAACCTTGGATATTGTTGTCCAAAGGTTTCATTCAAATTTTAATATTTTAAATCAAAAAGGACTACAAGGATTGGTAGATCTAAATGATAACTTGATCAAATTATAATATTATTGCAAGAAATTGTATACTATTGCAATAGAAAAAGCCAAGTTTGCAAGAATCAAAGGATAGATAATAGGGAAGGCCTTTCTAGAAGCCTTGGAGTTTGATTTGACCATCAAGCACGAAATTAGACATATGTTCCTCACCAAGCCAAATTTCGAGAGGTATACAAAAGTGGATGAAGCATTTAGAAAGATGTTGAATGTTTAAATCCCAAGTGAACAAAGATGGGATCATTTGTGTGAAACAATTGGGTAATTTCTAATCCTAACAGTATGACAGCTCATTAGATTTTTCAGACCAGATCATTGGCAAATTCCCAAAAGATAGAACCACCTCTTCAGCAGTTTCTCGATTCCTACAATATTGTCCTATTTTTGTAATTCACTCCTATTTTGGTATTCTTTTCCAACATATCATAGATCTTTTTCAAACTTTTGTATAAATAACTCCTTCTTTGAGTTATTATGGGTTGAACCCTTGAACAAGTTATCAAGCATATTTGTACTAAGATGGAGCATTTTTTTGGAATAATAAAGGATTCTAGATTTATCTCATATGGTCTGTTTCTCAGTGAGTTATATTTCATGTTATTCATTCATTATGTCTTCTTCATATAAATCAAGTCTTTGACGGTTACTTGATTCAAAATTTAACAAAGTTTCAGTCTCATTTTGAATCCCTTGTGAAATTGTGTTTATAAAAAGAGAATAATTTACAGAACTATTTGTTATTGTAAGTTCCTCTTTAATTATAAATTACATCAAATATCTGTAATAGTTTAATTATATTTTTTTTATTAAGTAAACATAGTTTTCTTAAGTTCTTCTTATAGTTTGTTAAGTATTTAGTTTTAATATTAAATGAATTATACTTCTTTATGCTCTACTTTTCCACCTCATTAAAATCAAATTAACTATGTGCAGTTAAAGAACCACCTTTTATTTTACTTGGAAATCTATATGAGTTTAAAGAACCTGTTTAAAAATTGTTATCTTGTCATCCAACCATTCAAAACAAAAAAACATTATAGATGCTTTGGAATAAATAATTGACCTAGAGTTATCTCAAAGGACAACATCAGATTGGCGTCGTTGCCAGGGATCAAAGGATTGAAAGATTTATTTTCCCTCAGAGAAATGTCTCTCTTTTCCTTTAAGGTGAATAAAGTATTAGATATAGGTCAAAAATTTTCACCTAACAATTCACAGTTTCAAGCTGCCCCCTTTTAGGCATACTAGATCACGCCCTGATTCTGAGATTGTTAACCATCTACCAGATCCAAAGAGACATATTAGGGGAGCCTCTTTAAGGAGAAGACATCAAACCTCTTCTTCTTCTTTAGCATTAAACCCTAAAGATATATCATTTGTAGATCCTTTTTCATTTGTTCCATCTAATCCTGATTAGACTAAACTACCTCATAGGTTTCTGAACTCAATTCAAAGGGAGTATATCTTCCATCATCCTTTTTAATCCAATCACTTAAGTCATATCAAGTTCCATCCATTCCTATAAAATCACGATCAGCTAAAGAAGAATTGGGTTTACATTTACCTTAATTCAAGCATACATATTTCATCTCTCCGACTCCTTATTATGTTCCATAAACCTCTACTAACCTTGAAGAGACTCTCTCTGTCTATTAAAATCATTTGTTTGATAATAAGGAAGACTTTCGATAATGAGTTCAAAAGTTGGTTATTAAAACCCCTTTGAAATCCTGAAGAAGGTCTCCTCCTTCTTTCTCTCCTCCACGCACTAATACCCCTACCGATTCTTCTTCATGTTCAAATTCATCCTCTTCTTCTTCTTCATCTACTCAATCACCCCAAAATCCACCTTCCACTATGGATTTTCAACCCATTTTACAAGCAAGATATGCTGCTTTAGTCCTTCCTCAAAACTTGGCAAATTTTCTTGATGGATATCTAAAGCATTTACCAAGATTCAGTGGTGAAACTGGTCCTTCAGCAGAAGATCATGTAGTTTTTTTCTTAGATTTTGCAGATAATATGCAGATAGAACATGAAAATGTTTATATGAGATTATTTGTGCAATCCTTAGAAGGAAATGTTAGGATCTGGTTTAGACAACTTAGACCTGACTTTATTAGAACATGGAATGATCTCATAACTATCTTTAAGAATCAATGGGGGGTAAAGAAGGATCATGTCTACTTTCTTACTGAATTTGAATAATTGAAGAGTATCCCTAGTGAACCAATGGCCAAATTCATCAAGAGATTTAATAAACCCTATCATAAAATGCTTGTTGATTGTAAGCCACCAGTAGCAACTGCAAAAGTTAGATTTTCCAAAGCAGTTGAAGATGGCTTTGCAGTCATGCTAAGAGAAAGAGTATCTAATACATTAGAAGATATGCAAACAAATGTTATAGAGGTTGAATCTAATAGGTCTGCTTCTAGCAAACATAAAGCTAAAGCAGAGAAAGAAGAAAGAAAATTAAAAGCTAGGATTGATGACTCATATTCTTCCAAATCTAAACTTGAAGATTAGAAAATTGATGAAATTACACCTTTACTTAGAGACCTTTCCAATAGGATTTCTAAAATTGAATCACAACCTAGAACTAAATAGCAAACTGCTATTAAGCCACAAGCTCAAACTCAATTTCGAAGAGCTCCTCAAATGTAGTTCCTTCAGAGACCAGGTTCTGATCAAAACATTCAACCACCTTTGTTTATTAATGATCAATAGCCTCAGGATGCAGGTCCTTTAATTACTAAAGATATCAATAATCTTGATTCTTCAGCAGTACAAATGGCAATAGTGCTTGCACCTTCCCCTCAATCTTTTGAACAAGAGCAAGGAGATGCCCAACTTTCCAAATATCGAGCATTTTCTGAATTTTTTATTACAGAGTTAAATAAGAGATATGATCTAAGACCTAGATCAGGCCTAGGTAGACCTTCAAAATATGCAACTATAATTGAACCTTCAATAAAATATATCGAAACACAAACTCCAACACCTCAAACTACATAGTCATCTACTAAAAATGTTTCATCTGATAAAATCATTTTGACAAATTTTAATATTGATAAAGAATTGTAAAGAGTAAAGATTGCTATCCCTTTAGTTGAACTCTCCAAGAACCCTGGTTATAAAAATCAAGTGTCTAAAAGGATACATTCCTCTAGTGTAGATGTTGAGGGAGATATTATTAGTTTACCAGATGAAAAACCCTCAGTAGTTTTTGGCCCTAGTTTTGATATGATCGATGAGATTGTTCCACCCTTTTATGTAACTTTAAAGGTCCATGATTTTTTCTTGTATAACTACATGTTGGACTCTGGAGCTTCTCAGAACCTTATGCTAAAGGTAATTATGGACCAGTTCCAGTTACAAGTTACTGGTTCATATCATGATCTCTACACCTTTAATTCAAAGAAAGTACCATGCCTAGGATTGATCAAAGACCTAGTTGTGACCTTAGCACAGATACATGTTAAGAGTGTAGCCAAACACATAGTTGTCACTAATATTCTTGCCAAGTTTGGCATGCTTCTATCTAGATCATGTTGTGCTAAACTTGGAGGATCATTTAGATCCACATGTCTTTTGCTACCATTCCATTCTATGGAGGTGAACATTTAAGGTTATATAGGGAAGTTAGATTCCTCCTTACTATTTGCAAGTCTACTCAAGAAAAAAATCACCCCATCTATGCAGTAGATCATGATTTTGGTTGCTTTCAGTTATCATTGCAAAATTCATCAAACACTCAGTTTTCCATTGCAAATACAGTTTCTAAGCCTAAAATTGTAAAATCAGATATTTAGAAACTTTATTTTGATGGCTCTTTCTCAAAGGAAGGAGCAAGAGCAGGGATAGTTTTAATCTCACCAAATATAGAAAATATTACTCAGTCATGTAAACTTGAATTTGAGGTCACCAATAATGTGGTTGAGTATGAGGATTTTCTTCTTGGTCTTGAACTAGCTAAAAGTCTAAAGGTTCAAAACTTGAGTGTCTTTTCTGATTCTGAGCTAATAGTCAAGCAAGTTAGAAACATGTGTCAAACAAAGCTCCCAAGACTTAGGTCTTATAGAAATGAAGTTTGGGATACAATTGAAAATTTCTTTCAAGGATTTAACATAACTGTTATACCAAGGGATGAGAATATGCATGTTGATTCACTTGTTGTTTCAACAAGCTCTTTCAAAATCCCTGAGCCAGTATTGTTGGAATATCAAACTCAAGTTAAGTACAAACCATCAATTCATGATAACCTTAAACACTGGTAGATTTTTGAGGATGGTGAGCAATTAAAATCTTTCCTTCAAGTCATTGATGGATTTTCAAATATTCAAATTGAAGTAGATCAAAAGGATGTCCAAGAATCAAACCAATAGAACTCAGACCCTTCATTTAGTCCTAAAATTCTTGATCATGATATCATTTAGTTATCTAATAATTTTATTCCTAAAGGATTAGTTCCATTGGAAAAACCCCTTATCTATTTCAGTTGAAGAAGAAATTGAAGAGTGCAATATTGGGAGTTTAGATGAAGTTATAAATGTTAAAATATCATCATCTTTTCCTTTGGATGTTAAAAATAAATACTTGAATCTTCTTAAAATTTACAAAGATGTGTTTTCCTGGTCTTATAATGAATTAAAAACTTATGATACATCTTTGGTTGAGCACAAAATTCATTTAAAACCAGAGGAAAAACCTTTCCAACAAATATTAAGAAGAATCGATCCAATACTCCTTCCAACCACTGAGAAAGAACTTAAAAAGTTTCTTGATGCTCATAGCATAGTACCTTTCAGGTATTCTGACTTGGTGGCTAACCTAGTTCCTATCATGAATAAAAATGGTGAAATTAGGTTATGTGTAGACTTCTGAAATCTGAACAAGTCATCTTCAAAGGATAGCTACCCATTGCCAAAAATGGATCATCTACTTCAGAAAGTTTTAGGTGCAAATAGGATTTCTATGCTAGATGGATTTTCTTGATAAAACTAGATTATGGTAAGTCACGCTGACCAAAACAAAACTGCTTTTACTACTCCCTGGGCTACATTCATGTATGCCAGGATTCCATTTGGACTTAAAACCGCTGGAGCCACTTTCCATAGAGACATGGATCTAGAATTTCTTCGTAAGACATCTGAATTTACTGCCATTTATCTAAATGACATAATTGTTTTCTCTGATTCTGATGAAAATCATTTAAAACACTTGAGCAAGGTTTTTGACAGGTGCAGAAAATATGGCATATCCATAAATCTAAAAAAAATTCTTTATTTGCATTAAAGGAAGGGAAATTATTGGGGCATATTATCTCCAAGGGAGGAGTTGTCATTGATCCAAAGAGATTCACAACTATTCAAACTCTATCTTTGCCTAGAAACAAGAAGGAGATACAAACCTTCCTTGGGAAAATTATTTTTCTCAGAATGTTTATCCCTAATTATGCAGAGATAGTAAAGATATAACTGATATGTTAAAGAATAACAATGAAGTGAAATGAACAGTTTCTGCCAAATATGCTTTTGATCAAATAAAAAAGGCTATATCTAAAGCCCCTACTATAGCCGGTCCTGATTATTCTTACCCTTTTAGCATATTTTCTTTTGCATCAGAGACAACCTTAGCACCTGTATTTTTACAGAAGAGTATAAATGGTGATGACCAGCCCATAGACTGCTTTAGTAAATTCATGAGGGATTTCGAGCTTAAATATGACATTATTGAAAAGCAAGCTTATGCTTTAATCCAAGCCCTCAAAACCTTAGAACCTATGTTTTTCATTCACACATTACAGCCGATGTCCCTAACCATGTTGTTAAAACGGTTTTGACCCAACCTGATACTGATGGAAGAATGGGGAGATGGATTGCCAAAATTATTGAATTTGATCTTGAGATCAAAACCACAAAGCTAGTGAAAGGTTAACGTTTGGCCAAATTGTTGGTTGAATCCAATTCCAAAGTATTGGGAATAAATTTCATTTCTGAACTTTCATTTGAGAATAATCCAAGAGAACCTTCTCAAATTGCAGAAGGGGAGAATCCACAAGAACCTTCCCTAAATACAAAAGGGGAGAATCCACAAGAACCTTCTCAAAATTTAGAAGAGAATCCAAAAGAACCTTCCTCTTCATGTCAAACCATTCTCATTCATATAGATCAGAAATATCTACTCTCTTATTGGTATTTTGATATTGTACAATTTCTTAGATATTTTCAATGTTTGGCTGAACTTGACTTAAAGAAGTGTAAAGCCTTGAATCTTAAAGCATTGAAATACTTTATTATCAATGGTAATCTATATAGGAAGTATCCTCTCAATATCCTTCTTCTTTTCTTGACTGAAAATGAAACAGAGGGAATTATAGATTAGTTCCACGCAGGGTTTTGTGGTGGACACTATGCCTGGAGAGCAACAACTTACAAAATTTTAAAAGCAGGTTTCTACTCGCGCACATTGTTTAAAGAAGTTGGAGAAAGAGTTAGAAGTTGAACCCAATGTCATATATTTGCAGGGAAACAGAAGTTGTTAGCACTCCTTGTTCCAATATTGGTTCAAGCACCTTTTCTACAATGGGAGTTGGATTTCATAGGGGAGATTCATCTGCATTCAAGTAATCAACATAGATGGATTTTAACTGCTACATACTATTTTACCAAATGGTTAGAGGTTATACATGTTAAGGATGCAACTGATAATGTTGTAATTAAATTCCTTGAGGAAAATATTTTATTAAGATTTGGATGTCTGCAATAGATTGGTACAGACAATGCAGATTGGTATAGACAATGTAGCATCTTTTAGCAGTGTTAAAATGATTGAGTTCTATCAAAAGTATTCAATTCTATTACATCATTCTACACCATATTATCCACAAGGTAATGGACTAGCAGAGTCCTCCAACAAAATCTTAGTTAAGGTAATTAAGAAGACCCCTGGAGACCATAAAAAGAGTTGGGACAGTCATCTGATCCATGCAATTTGGGCAAACTGAGTTTCTCCCAAGAGGTCCACAGGCAAGTCTCCTTTCCAATTACTCTATGGTAAGGAAGTAGTTTTTCCCACTGATTTAGCTTTACCAGTTATGAGATTCCTTTAGGAATCTTATGAAGAAAAAGATGAGTTCTCAAGAAGGATTAACCAAATCATTCAATTAAATGAGGACGGGGATAAAATTCAGTATAAGCTAAGGAAATATCAAAATAAGATGAAGGAGTTGTTTGATAGAAAGGCTAGAGAAAGAAATTTCAAGAAAGGAGACCTGGTGCTTAGATGGGATACAGGGAGGGAGGATAAAGGAAAGCATTGCCAAATTTGGCAACCTTCAGTTTGGTCCATTTAGCATTGCAGAAGTCAAAGGAAATAATACATTCATCCTACAGAATTTGGAAGGATAATATTCCTCATTTCCAGTCAATGGGAAATACTTGAAACATTATATCCATTATTATATTTTCATCCATTCATTCATCATCTGTGAATATCCGGAGAGTTCATTTTATTTTGAAAAATTGCAAGTGTGTAATTGTTTCAGCAAAGACTCCATAGCTCGAGGAGAAGGCACTTGGATCTACTTGTTCTCTGCATCCCACAAGGGGAAGCAGTCCCCAACTGGAGCCACTGTTGTAACGTTATTTGGTTTTGATAAGTTAGTATATTTGTCAAAAATAAATTCAAAATGTTAAGTTAGAATATGGATGAAAAAGAAATAAAAATCATAAAAATGTTAGGATAGTTGTACATCTTATGTATATCCATATCAAATAAAATGTTAGGAGTTAGTTGCCCTAAAGAATAAAGGAAAAATAAAATAATAAATGTTAGGGAAGAAAAAGAAAATAAAGGCTTCAGTTTCAAATAGAATAAATTCAAAGGTTTCTTGTTTAAATGTGCCACAATAGAAAAGTTAAATTGTATTAATTAATGATTAATTTCCCCTAAAAGGGTATTTATTTTTGTTATAATCTTTTGACATTAAACTTATGTTATATAGCGCACATATTTTATTTAGACCAAATTCACTAGTTGACAAAACATTTTTTCGGCTCAAAATAAACGGCGTGCATCATCGGATGGTGGATTTACTCCCCACCCAGATCAATGGCAGGGAGAGACTTCACACCCCCCTTGACCATTTCTCGTTAACGTTGTGGGGGGAGGGGGCGGGGTCTGTAAATTGGTTTTAATGGTGGACGCCCCAGCCCTGCGTGTCACCATCTTATAACTCCGCACCCCCCCCCCCCTTGAAACCACAAACCATTCGCTACCCCCTCCGAAATCCGCCATGGTTTTCTTCCACCAATGTTCCTCCATCCCACACCTTGACCATTATCCCTTGACCAATCCAATGCCTCCACCTCACATGGTCATTTCCAAGTCATCCTATCCATTGCCACCTCACATGGTCATTTCCAAGTCATCCTATCCATTGCCACCTCACATGCTCGTTGCCCTGTTGTCATACCCATTTCTATTCGTCTGTTGCAGCTCTGAACCTAAACATTAAAGCCCCTATGTTTATAAAATAAATCGTTAGCCCAACCCTCTATATTATAAATAAGCCTAAACCTGTCTCTTTGTCACTTTTGTTTGACTTTTTTACTGTTATTTGCAAGTGAAACAGTGTCCTGCACAAAACTTCTTGCTATTTGATCAATCCATTCAGCTGATCACCTCATTCTTCTGTCTGTTAGCATGGCCCCAAAAGGGAAAGCTAAAAATCATAGTACAGAAGAAAGTACTTCTACCATGACCCCACTCGATCTTGACCATGTTCCCCTCATTAATTCCCTTTTCAAGATTGTGGATGCCAAGTGTGAGTTTGATTTCCATGAACTGCACCTATGGCTCAAACAAAAATACCTTGACTAGCAAGACCCAATCAAATTCCGGGAATCATTGTTGCCTTTCTTCAACTTCCCAAAAACACATGATTTTCCTGATCTAATTACCTGGTGCCAAGCCAAATATGACCTTGTAAAAAGAGTAGTGGCGGCTCAAAATGGATCACCATCTCTACTAAAAACATAAACCAGATGCTCCTAATTCCTCAATTAGACTCTCTCAGGAATTTTTCACCAGCAACACATGGATTTTCACCATAAGTTAACCTTTCCACAGAGAGCCAAAATCTTTGAAATATTTTTACCTGAGGATGCAGAATTACCAAAACAGAATCCACCCTACCCATCTTCCATGTTTCCTAAGGCCTCCAAACATTGTATTTCTCTTCTTTCATATTTGTTAGGATATTCAGATGACCAGTCTGTTGATGAAACCATCCTTGGATTCCTTTCCATCTTCATCAAAGATCAACAACCAGCATTCATGTATAATTATAGCCAATTCCTCACTGATAATATACATGAACAATTCATGAATCTTACTGTACAAGGAGTGTTTAGCTACATCTCTGTAATTGTTCACATGTTTCTTTTTTAGTAGGGAGATCTTTTTCCTATTAAGCTCAGCAAATAGGATGAACAAGGAGTGAGTCAATTAGTGATTCATTGGACCAAAATAGTCAGGACAACTTCTACTAGTTCTTCATTTTCATATTTTATAGATACATTCATACATCCATTGGCACAGCTTCTCAACAATCAAACAAAGCCAAGGATTGGAGATGAAATAAAGAGGATTTTACACTTAAGTGAGCAAACTAAAAATGGTGACTGGTATTTATGCCAGAACTATATGGAGATAAGGTTATATGGTTGTGAGCTTGCACCATATAAGTTGCCCAAGTATGTTCCTATGAAAATCTTTTCTCTAGAATATATTAGGCATATGATCAACATGGATGACAAGCACTTTGTGTCAGGAAAAAGGAAATCTCAGTTCAGAATCCAGTCAAAGATTGTATTATTCATTTGCAACACCAGAATAGTTGGTATTGAGGTAGATACATTATTAAACAAAATGAATTTCCATTCTAGATTTACTTAGGCTTATGACCCTTTTGGTATTATTTCTACCTTGAGAGTTGAATTAAAAATGACTCCTTATAATCATACTCCAAAACCAAACATATAAAAGTTCATGAATCAAGAGCAGTGGGTTGATGGGACACTTCAAGAGGCAAATGAACAGGTGGTATCGACCCCCAATGAACAGACTCCAGTTGCTCAGAGCGAGTAACAGAAAAGGGTGAGAGAAGAGACTTCATCTATTGAGGATATTATGAAAGGATTCATTCTACAACAGAAGAAGCCAAAGGTTGTCTTAGCAACATAAACAGAAGAAAATCAACCTGTAATAATTGATCTTAGAGATACAGAAGTTTCTACATCAACAAGAACTAGTGTTTCAACAACTCCTCCTACAACTTCACCTTCTAGGGAGCCTCTAGAAATCATTCAGTCCATAGGAACCAAATCCTCAGATGATCAAAACATCTTCTCGAGGTTCCTTGAGATTAAATAGAAGAATGGGACTTTGAAGTCTAATGTATCGTTACACAGTAATTTGTCACTAACCCTGCATTCCCTGATTCTGGACATTTCTGGTCCGTGTTATTGACATCTGCCTTGTGTCATGTTACAAATTATGTGTCAATGTCTTCCTTGTCATCTCAGGAAGAATACCTCAGTTCACTTCTCCTGGAGCAGACCCTTTTTTACCTATGTTTTTAGGTCATCGTGGGACAGCAATTATTCCACCTGCAAAGATGGCCAAGATTGCACTAGCCCTAGCAAAGTCTTCACTTTGTCTCTGTGTTTCACTCACAACGAGCTACTTTTGGCAAGTTTTTTAAACAAATCATCAAAGCTTCGAAGTGTAACAGCTTCATGGGTGGTCCTAGGGTTGGTTGTTGGACCATATGAGCTCACCTCTCTCCTTTGGGATGGTTGTTCCACCCTTTGTGTGACCTCTCAAAGGGATAATCTCTTTCTCCCATCCCTTATGGAAGCTCCTCCTCCTATAAATACTTCCACCATGATTGAGATCAGCTAGTTAGCTAGCTTCACTATTCAAGAATTCAATAGTAGAGCTAGAGAGTTTTTCTAGAGTGTGGAAGTAGTCTCTTATGTAACTTAGCTTGGGATGGTTTTGAGTGGAGTTTTCTTTATTGTAAGAATTTTTTAGCATTAGCCTTTTGGGTACGAGAGTTATTCATATTTTGGGAGATATTCTATGAGTGAATGCTTGAGAAGACATGTTGATAGGACCCTTCAAAGAGGCTTACGATGTCAAGGCTTGGTTGTAAGTTCTACTTTAATTTACATTAATAAAAATAAATAGCTTATTTCCTATATCTTATGTTGAATTGTGTAATGATAGCTTAAAGCTCCTTGACTCTTTAAGTAGATAGTTTTTGTCATACTCTATTATGTTCGTGGTTGCACCATGTATGTTGTTTTCAAGTACAAGTGATTAGAAGAACAAGAGCTGGAGCAACACAATGGGGACTTCATCGAACGATGGTTTGAAGGTAAGCCTTTATGGCATCAACTTTCTAAGGAAATTTTCTTTGGTATTTTCTTTTCTATGACTAGACCCACTCTAGGGCTAGAGCGGTTGCCTCTATCCACAGAGGGAACTTGCCTGCATCATAAGTTAGCGACCCCACTAGGGATCTTTGTCTTTTGTCTCTTGATTTGATTTTTTTTGACTTATTTATTGTCTCCTTTACATTTGGGATAAATTCTTCATGTTATGGGTTCTTTGACTACCCCTGGTAATCTTCCATCTGTCATAAGTGATAGGTTTAGCCTTCCCTCAGCTAGATTTTGAAATTTTTCCTTTGTTTTAGGGTCGTCACAGTTTATTTTATGACAGTCGCGAAGATAGTCATGCTTGTGATATTGGATTAGTTGCGCCTTCTGCTGTTTGGCGCGATTAAATCACCTCACAGTTGTGAAGATCTCTAAAATCAGCTTGGCACTATTAACTGGTGTACGTAGGCGACGACGTTGCAAAGTTGCTAGTTAGGGAGGTGCGATGTTTTATTGTCGGCGCACGTTGTCAGTTTTATGCTCGCGAAGATTCCTGTAGGTTTCAATTTTGAGGTTTTTCTTGCTGATTGGCCATTGTGTCCTATCCTTTTGAGTTTCTCTTATGCCTCTTTACTGTGGTAAAATTGTTGATTGCTAGGATATTTGATTTCGGGTTTCATTCCTTTGAAACTTTTCCTTTCGAATTGTGTGACCTATTTACCTTAGGGTTTCTTGGAACATTAGCTCTTATGTGGTTACTTGTTCGTTTGGATCTTTGGGCTATGTTAGGCACGATCCCTTGCTTTGTTTGATGCTTCTTTTTATTAGTTGTTTTTTCATCTTACTGATTGGTATGTGACTTTTGGTTACCAAAACTTTCAAATCTTGTTCATTTGGTTTCCTTCCTTCACTTGGCATAGATCACATTGCTTCCCGGTCAGTGAGAAATCTTTCCAATTTTATAAAAAGAAACATCTTCTTGGTTTTGAGTCTTTGATTCGTTTTGGAGTAGAATGTTTCTCTTCATTCATTGAGTGATTTCATTCAAAAAGGGCTTAAAACTAGTATTGTTTTGAGTTTTTCATTTGGTTGCTTGTCATTTATTTGAAAAATCAAAATATTGCATTCATTTTGTGTTAGGAAATAAGAACAATCTTTTGCACTAGTAAATTCTTGCCATTTAGGAATTGAAAAGTGAAGGATGTGTTGTTCATTTTCTTAATTAGATTGCTTGCATTTCTCTTTACTCTTGATTAGTTTGCTTGCATTTTCTTGCTTGTCACTTTGGTTGCTTTGAAATGAACCCCTCACTTTTCTTTAGTTAGTCCTTCATTTAAAAGGAATGGTTTCTTCACTCATTTAGTTGCATTCCAGGAGCTTTTGAAGATACATTCAGTAGGGCCTTGAAACTGAAATTTAATTCAAGATTAACAACTAAAACTAATTGAATTAACCTAAAAACACATTTGAAACTAACGCTTATATCTAGAGGTCTAGGCTAGAGACGTGTTCTGGCATCATTAAGCCTAGTGGTTGTTGTTTTCACGAAGGTTGTGTGATTCCTCCTTTTATGATTCGATAAGTACTAGTATGGACTTGTACTCCCTGTACCATCGTGTATATGATGGGAGACCCCACTAGGTCGCAATCCTATTCTCCATAGGAAACCGAGTCGGCCGCCTTGCTGACGTGATACATCGAACATAGCAGTTTGGGAGATAGCCTGCTCATACTTCTTGGTTCGCCGGGAGGTATTCTGCAGTTCACACCTACCTGGTAAACCTTTTTGCCTAGAATTCCAGAGTAGTCACTTTCGTTCCTTTTCGACTCTTTAAAAGTAAAATGATCATTTGAGCATTTGTCCTTTCACGCTCATTAAACTTCGAAGGAGACTAGAGTCATCTTTTGTCCATTTTCTCGACTCTGTAAACATGAAAAGGAAAATTTTTGTTCCAGTGTCATAAAATTTATTTGCCCACGATAACATCCTACCTGTTAATTTTGGCCACATCGTGAGTAATACCCTTGAAAAGAATTTAAAGCCCTCTTAATTACATCTTCTCTCCTGTTCTTTTGAGTTTAGGCCATCCTAGTGTACTCATCTATTTCGTCATCGTTACCAAGTGACGGAGAGCCATCTTCCCCCGTCCCATCTAACGTATCATTTGTTAGTGGATCTCTTGCTATTGTTCCAAGTGTTCAGCCTCTTGCCTCTCGAGCTCCGAGTGGGGAACCTTTTGATATCAATTGGACTCCTCCCAATGTTTGGAAATTTTTAGACGAGGATCTTCCATCTACTCCCCCTAGTGCTCCGGCTTCTATGGCCTCTTCCGACATGAATGAGTCAAGTCCTATTAGTAGTCAAGAGAGTCTAGTGTTGACTGGTGAATATCAGTTTCCTCCAGAAGGTTTCCCTTTCCACACCTCTCTGGATGTTTCATTACTGCTTTGCTATCATGCTTTGGCTGACATACTTGGTTCTACATCTTTGTACTAGAGATCTGTATGGTCTCATATGAAAGTTCCAACTTCAGGGCTATTTGTGTCTACTCAGTCGGCCACGACTTCCATTCCTCAGATGCAATTTACCTCAGTCACATATGTTCTATCGATTCCCATTGTTTCTGTGGCATATTTAGCTCCTCCTGTTAGTGTGGTTACCTCATCCTCTATGGCCACTGTTGTTACTATGATATCTTCCAGACCCATTGATAGTGATCCTTCGCCTCTAGTGTCCGGACCCAATCAACCTACAAGTAATGTACCTATCTCCTCGAATTCCATTCCGGGGGGATTGTCATATGATCAATATCTATTTTCTCTTCAAAATATGACTTATAACCCTCTAAGTTCTCAGCAAATGTCCGTTCCACATAACCCTCCGCACTATTATGATAACTGTGGAGCCCATATGTATTATACTGGACCTCTTCCTCGGATCGCTCCAGTTGATAGTCAAATTCCACCTTCATTTTCCTGGAATCACACTACCTACCATGGCTCACAAGGACAACCTGTTCAAGGACAACCTTATGCCTCGATAGGTTAGTCTTATAGTCAGCAAGGGCAACCTTTGGGCTCACAAGGAAAAACCTTTCAGGGACAACCTTTAGCCCAAACAGGTTCATCCTTTGTATATTCAAGACAACCTCCTTTATCTCAAGGACCACCTTTTGGTCAGTTAGGTCCGCCTCAATTCCAGCAAGGCCAACCTGCCGCCCAGCAAGGCCAACCTTCTGGTCAGTTAGGTCAACCTCAATTCCAACAAGGCCAACCTACTACTCAGTAAGGACAAACTTATGGTCAGTTAGGTCAACCCCAGTTCCAATAAGGCCAACCTACTACTCAACAAGGAAAACCTTTTGGTCAGGTCAATCCAGCTCTTAGTCAACCTAGTGTTCAATTGCAACCTGGACCTCAAGCTCAAGCTGGTCCCCAAACTCAACCTGGCCCACAGGCTCAGTTTCAATTCCAAGCTCAACCTATTTATCATATACAACCTAGGCCCCAGGCACAGTTTGGGCCTCAGTTTCAGTACGGTCCTCAAGTACCTCAGCAACCTTAGGGTAATCCATATCAGAACTATCAACAACCTCAAGTTAATCCTTATCAGAATTTTCAGCAGCCATATGCTACCCCTATTGGTCAAGCTGGTAATCAGTGGTTTGTTGGCAGTCAATAACCAGGGTATGGTTTCAATCCACCCAACTATAACCCTTATGGACAAAATCCTCTTGGACAAGATCCATGGGGGAAACAAGGCCCTAGTTGGAACCCTAACGCTAGTCCTTATCAAAGACCCATGATGTCTTTCAATCCTCAGCTACCTTTTCTTGCAACTTTGGAATTGCCTGATGTGTTGAAGTTAACCAATGATCCTATACTTCATAATCCATATTGGCCACCTATTCCAACCAAGATCCCTGGTGACTGTCCTAAGTTTGAAGGCATGTCCGAAGAAGATCCCCAAGCACATGTCATGACTTATCACCTTTGGTGTTCATCCAATTCCTGGCTTGACGATTTTATTTGTCTCTATCTTTTCCAAAGGATTCTTACTTGTTCCGCTGCAAAGTGGTACATTGAACTCACTCATGGGACTTTCCAAGATTTTAACTGTCTCGCAATGGCATTCCTTATGCATTTTCAGTTACCGATTCACTATGAAACAGGAACGCATCTCCTTACCTCTCTAAAACAAGACATGGCTACTCATATCTCTGATCATATTCATGAATGGAGAAGGTGTCGCCATTTAATCAAGTTCTAGATTCCTGATAAACTATTAACTGATTGGTTCACTGCCTCTTTTGTCAATCCAATAGCCAGAGAAATTGCTATGGGGGCATGCATTATTGAAGAGCAAGCCATCGTGCATGCTCAATATCTTGATTTGGTATATTCCCAATTGGCACGCTTTATGACGTCTTGCCCGATTCTCCGCAACCTAGAACTTCTAAAGCTCCGATGACACCTTCTGTCGATGGTGTTATTGGTTTCGTTGCTCAATCTTCTCAAAAGTCTTCCATGACTCCTGTGAAGTAAAGATCCATTTCTCCTACTGAAACTGCTTCTCAGTCTCCATCCAATCCTGGGAAAACCTCAGAAGTTAATGCCATCCAGTCCACCATGACGGAGAAAACTTCGAAGGGTAAGAAGAAAGGGAAAGGTAAAAATAAGTCTGACATGCCAAAGAAAGAAACTCCTAAGACTCCTACCGATGATGGTTCTAAACGCAAACCTAAGTATCCTTGTCTTGTCTATCCTCGATGATCTGAGGTAAGTCATTTGCTTAAGGGGACTTCAGGGATTCCTGTTGTGCTTAAAGAAACTTTTCCTTCCCAACAAAATCAAATGGTGGAGCCTCAATCCTCTTCCACATCTGGTTCCCAAGTCTTTATGGTTAGGACTATTCCTATTCACATATCTACTCGATCAAAAGATTATGCTCCGTCGAATGGAAAAGAACTCGAAGTCCCTTCTAGTATTCCCTCGTACAATTCTAGCCCTCTTTATATTGAAAGGCCTAGTAATGAGTCTGTCATTCGACCACCTGCTAAAGGAATTCTCCGGAAATCTTCCTATAATCCCAATGCTCATGTTGCACAGCACTATAGTATTGTCGAAGATCTAGCCCAAGCTCCTTCGGCTATGTCTGCATTGGAGGTTCTCCAGAGTTGTCCTTCCCAACGGAAGTCATTACTATCCTCCATTGGTGGAATTGATCTGGATGATTCCGAGTTGATTACTTTCAATCTTGAAAATCATGTGCCGCGTTTGCCTCACCAGATCGCTTTTCTCATCGAGGTTGTTATTAACTCAATGACTATTTATCATATTGTTATCGATGAAGGAGCCTCGACTTGCATTATGTCTATTTCTTGTTGGAAAGCCATTTGTTCTCCCTCTTTAAGTCAATCTACGAATACCCTGGAAGCATTTGATGGAAGAGATTTTCATCCATTTGGTATTCTCTTGCGTTTTCCTATCACCTTGGAAGGAAAGATAGTCAACATCAAAGTAGACGTTGTCGATGCCAATCTAACTTACAACCTTCTACTGGGTCGAAGTTGGACATATGCCATGTATGCCATTACTTCTTTGTTGTTCTGCGTACTCCGTTTTCCTCATCAGGGGGAAATTGTTACGGTCAATCAGTTGTCCTTCTTTGCTTCCTCTTTCTTAGAAGGCAATGTTCCATATGTGGAGCATACTGTTATAGCTCCAAATCTCACTCTTGATATTTGTGATGTTGCATTTATGGCCTAGGGCAACCCCTCCTTCCAGACTTGGTCCAAATAATTAAAAAACAGTGTTTTACTCCGTGTATGTGACATTGCCCTGAGCTAAACGCATGTGTATGCGGGTCTG
Source organism: Pinus taeda (assembly GCA_000404065.3). Classification (NCBI taxonomy): domain Eukaryota; kingdom Viridiplantae; phylum Streptophyta; class Pinopsida; order Pinales; family Pinaceae; genus Pinus; species Pinus taeda. Next base: position 115,733 of record APFE031460160.1, on the reverse strand, counting down.
TGTATACCCAACCCACGTATATGTCTTAAAACACTTAAAAAATTTAAATATCCTTAATTTCAAGTGGAGATCATGGGTTTTACTTGTTGATTACCTATTAGTTCCCATGGCCCAATTGTTCCCAATGAATTCCCAACTTAAAAACTACTCTGGGAGAAGTATAAAAAGGCTTCAATGGGAAGGCCTAAGGGAGGAGAGAAGAGAGAGAATTACTCTACTAAGATTATCCCCGATTAAGTCTGAAGATCCCTGTGCTTCCAGCACTTACCCCACTACAAGAAACGCTTGTTTCCTTGAGTTATGATGATGTCATTTCACTAGTTGAAATAACCTTGTGTGAGTCATGGAAGGAGCCTTTTGAAGACTTGGGATTGAACGGACCCAGAGGATGCTTCTGCTTGGAGCCAGCAAGAGGAAGATTCAGGTGATATCATTCCTTGCTTTGTTTTAGTTATCTGCAATAAAGAAACATTTGTCTTGTTCCCAAAATCAATCTTCTTTACGCATATGATGTTATTGTTATGGTTTACATATGAATAATTGTTTCAATGTATAACTAACCATCTTTCAATAAGTTATGAAGTTGATTTCTATATGATACTTTATCCATATACTGCTATACTTCTTCGAATTGGTTGTTTTGTAGGTTCAAGGATCGAGAGGAACTCCAAGAGGGTTTGGACCCTGGCTGGGTCTACCCGAACGAAAGACCCCCAGGTGCACCTCTCTTCACGTAGTCTGATTATTTAAGTATCATAGTTGTGTGGAATGCTTGTTTTTTACTGTAGATAACCCTCGCTCTGCTAGGGCATTGACCCAAAACCCTAGGAGATTTAATCCCTCAACACATACCAATATTCCTTATGAGAGTGTGTGTGTTGGGCTCTTTAAACCTGCTGCTCTCATGGGCATTTTTCCACTCCCATCTCCTAATTTCACCTCCGTCAATATGATTTCTGTTAACCCTGATCCTTGGGTGATTCCTCCTCTCGATCAGGTAGATTCTTGGGGTGATGTTATGTCGTTAAGCCCTGCTGAACTTAACTACGTTGAAATCGTCTCGACTTCGACTTCTTCTTCTGACTCTACTCCTTCAAGTAGATCTCTTGACACGTATGTGCAATCCCCTTGGCTTGGAGATATTTCTTCTCCTGATCCTTTGCAAGAGATGTTTCCTTCTAATGAGGCTATTCTTGAAACTTTGTCTTTTGAGGATCCTCCTTCAGTGAATAGTCATCATCATTCCTCGTTTCTTCCTGGCTTTGGGGCAATGACTGCCTATCTAGATAATTTTTCTTCCCATGTTCCTCCTCAACCACTTCAGACGCCCATCTTAACTCATGAGGTCTTTTATGAAGGGAATATGGGAAATATCATGCAAAACATGCCTATCGACATCTCTGTTAAACCAGTCGTTGTTGAACATATTCACATTGCAGTAACTTGTTCTCCCAAGGAAATCGAGATTTACACTAGTCTCTTCTGATAGGTTCGAGACGTGTTCGCCTGGTCGTATGAAGAAATGCCTGGTATATATCTGATTATTGTCGTGCATGAGATCCCTATGTATCCTGATGCAAAACCAGTTCGTCAACGTTACGTCCCGTGCACCTAAGAAAGGCAGCTGTCATTAAAGGAGAGGTTGAAAAACTTCTCAAGACTAGGTTCATTTATCATATTCCATTGACAGACTAGGTCTATAACATTGTTCCTGTGACTAAAAGGCAGGGCACTATTCCAGTTTGTGTTGATTATCGTGATATTAATCACGCATGTTCGAAAGATAAGTACCCCACTCCCTTTATTCCATCTTATTGATGACTGTGCTGGGAGTGAAATATTCTCTTTTATGGATGGCTTCTCTGGATATAACCAGATCAATATTTGACCTACTGATCAACACAAGACTGCCTTTTTCTTTCCATGGGGTACTTTTGCTTATAAAAAGCTTCCTTTTGGTCTGAAGAATGCCGATGTGACTTTTCAAAGAGCAATGTCCTATGCTTTTCATGATATTAGACACATTGTTCAACCTTATTTAAATGATCTTCCTACTCATTCAGCTAAACGCGTAGACCATCCAGACCACCTCCATCAGATTTTTCTTCATTGTAGACATTATCATATTCATCTTAATCCACACAAATGTGTCTTCTACATTGAGTCTGGCAGACTCCTTGGGTTTTTCGTATCTAAGGAGGGTATTCGTCTCGATCCACTCAAGGTTGAAGCTATTTTGAATCTCCCGCCCCCTGCTACTTTGCACCAGTTGCAGAGTCTGCAAGGGAAGGCTAATTTCTTGTGTCATTTCATCCTTAACTATGTTGAGGTTGCTAAAGATTATAAGTGTCTACTTAAGCATGACATTCCATTCATTTGAGATGACATTGCCCAAAAGTCATTTGAATAGCTCAAGACTCTTCTTGTTTCTGCTCCTTTATTGCGTCCACCTAGCTATCACCATGATTACTCACTTTATCTAGCTGTTGCTGATAGTACCATCGGCATGGTTCTGGTCCAGGATGACGATGATGGTTCCTACCATGTCATATATTATCTTAGTTGCAACCTTCTTAGCACCGAGACTCACTATGCTTATGTCGAGAAGTTGGCCTTGACATCCGTTCAGGTTGTCCAATGTTTTCGTCATTACATTTTGTTACGTACCACTACCGTGATTTCTGATTGCAACCTGATGACATATATTCTATCACGTCAATTACTGGGGGAAAATACTCCAAGTGGATCATTATCCTCCAGGAGTTTGATTTGGAGTTCACTACTGCCAAATCTAAGAAGTCACTAGTTTTCGCTGAGTTGATTTGCTCCTTACCATCTACTTCCGCTCCCTCTCGAATCAAGGACCGCATTCCAAACGATACACTTTTCTTGATTAGTACCCTCGATCCCTGGTACGATGACATCATTTTTTACCTCCAGACATCTTCATTTCGCTCTGACTTGTCTAAGGATGCTCGGCGATGTATTCGCCATCATTCTCAACCATACCGTATTATTGGAGACACGTTATACGTGTCAGATTTGATTCTATTCTCCGTCACTATTTAACCCTCGAGGAAGCTGAGAAAGTATTAAATGACTGTCACTCTGGTGCCTGTGGTGGTCACATGTCTAGTTATGCCACTGCTCATAAGATTCTTCGTGCTAGTTATTTTTGGCTATCCATTTTCAAGGATTGCATTCTTGCCATCCGTTCATGTCATGCGTGTCAAATTTACCAGCTCAAGATGCGTGCGTCACCTTCTCTTTTACATCTTGTCATTACCATTGGCCCTTTTGCAAAGTGGGGCATTGATTTTATGACTTGTAACCCTCGCTCGGCCAGGGGGCATGGGTATATCATCATTGTCGTTGATTACTTTAAGAAATGGGCCAAAGCAATGCCTGCATTGACTAATGACGGTAAGACAGCTGCTCAATTTCTATTCAATCATGTGATTGCCAAGTTCGGAGTCCCTCAGGCCATCATTACAAATCATGGTTCTCAATTTTGTAGTTACATGATGGTTGAGTTCACATCTCAGTTGGGCTTTCGTCACGACAGTTTGACACCATATTACCCCCAGTCCAATGGCCAAGTCGAAGAAATGAAAAAAGTGTTGGTCACCATGCTTCAGCATACCATTGGAATGCATAAGTCCAATTAGCATTTGATGTTGTTTTCATCTCTACGGGCCTGCCGAACCTCAGTTAAGGATGTTACCGGATTTACACCATTTCAGCTAGTTTATGTTCTGGAAGCTACCCTTCTAATTGAATGTGACAATCCTTCTCTCAAATTAGCTATCGAATTGCTACCAAATACCACTCCGATTGAGGAGCATCTTCTTTATTTAGAAAGACTTGATGAGACTCGTCAATTGGCTTCACTGGGCATTGAAGCACAGAAGAAGCGAGTGAAAGCTCACTTCGATCAGACAGCCAACCAACATTCCTTCATTGAAGGGGATTTGGTCCTGTTGTATGATCAAGCTCATGACAAGCTGGGGGCAGGCAAATTCGAACCCATGTGGCATGGGCCCTACATTGTAAAACTTGTTTTGCAAAAAGGTTCCTACAAGCTCATTGATTATGAAGGAAATCCTTTAGATAAGCCCTGAAACAAGCTTTATCTCAAGAAATATTATGCATGGGGCTTTCATGCATTTCTATGTACATAAGTGTGTTTTCGTCTTTGTACATGTTTGGCTTCGTGTGTAACCAGTTTTTCACTTATTGTGTCCTTTTGCTTCTTATGTAGATGTCTACTGCACCTTATGTTGGTTTTGCTAATGGTGCCTGTTGCAGTACTCAGAATCTTTCCTCCGCGGCATGGGTTATTTATGACCCTCACGATGAGTTACTAGATATTCAAGGTGTTTGTCTAGGATGTACTATGAACAATGTCACTAAATATAGTGTAGTTATTGAGTTATTGACTGAGGCTATTGCCCTCCATATTCGCACTTTGATTGTAAATCTAGATTCACAGCTTGTTGTTCTCCAGCTCAACGTGCGTTATTACGTCAGAAAGCCTCAAATTCCAGGATTTTATTTACGTGTTCGTTTATTAGAAATGAATTTTGATTTCATTACATATCAACATATTCCTAGAAGACTAAATACATTAACAGATGCATTGGCAATTCATGTGTTAGATAGACATTTATGACATTTGTAAAAGTAAAACATCAAGAAATATCAAGACATAATAAGTTGATAAAACAAAACATAGGTATGTATATATATCATGTGTTTCACATCGTAGTTCTCAAAAATTATGTGTTCACGTTACATCATGAGACAACATGTGTCTCAAAATTACAGAAAATAAACCTAGGGGTCTAATATGCGTGATGCTCTTTGTAGCACACCACTGCTCGAAAAACACATCTAAGTAGTCGGTGGATCATATTCGACACCCCTATTGTGTGTCATTGGTACCGTCGAGGGACATCCTTGAATCCTGCGTAGTCCAAGATCCCCTCTATCAAGCCCTCCAGGTCTCAGGAAATCTCATCATCTACATCTCCACCAGAAGGAAGTAGCTCGAACTTGTAGAATTTCCTACAAATTCTCTACAAATCTACCTCTAAGATCTATGTAGAAAATATACTATAGATTAACTCGATAATGCAATATACCAAAGAAAAATACTATAATCTACGTCTACTATCAAACTTGTAGAAGCTTAAAGATCGAGTTGAATCAGAGTTGAACACGTATAACTAGAAGAAGAATCAATGCACATGAAACACAAAAGAATACTCAGGGGAAAGCCTCAGCTAAAAACCCTACTATCTATATTATCATACAAGGTGGAAATATCTCAGAATTACACAAAGCCTTAGCTCTCACAACTAACCAGTTCTTAGTACAATCATCCTGGATGCTCACAGGTAAACAAGGCCTCTCACAAACCTTCTCCTCTTCCCTCCAAGCCTCCTATATCCTTTTTCAGTTTCTCCTGGGTGATCCTCCTAATACCAAGTGTAACACTGATCACTCACATTGATCTCACACCCTGTAAAACTACACAATCCTCAAGGAACCTTCTTCCTTCTGCATGGATGAGTTTCCTTTATAGGAAAACTCATGCAACTGATAGTAACATGTCCTTGACATTTAGCTCAACTTGGTCTTTCTCAGAACAAACATGCATGAGTTCGTGATGAGAGAATCTTTAGTTATCTGGAGTACACTGGTTGAGTGCATGCATGCATCAACTAACTGGTAACTCACAATTAGTTCCTCAAACAGTTTGGAACTAATTTAACTAGACTTAACTCAATAAATTAAGCTAACTATTTACAACTCAAATATAACTCAATCTTATCTCCTTAATTAAGGATAATCTCCTTAATCTAAGGGATAATTTTTGCATGACTTTAGAAAGACTTCTAGCTTGAATGTCTCCAACTAATTAACTCAAGATGAATTAATTAATTATTTTTCAAGTAGCTGGTGAGACTAAATTCGAATTTTAATTCAAAATTTTAAGTCAAAGACAAATTAAAATTGGAATATACTGGATTCTATTTTTATCATTTCTTGTTTTTATTTTCAACACTCCCTCTCAACAATAAAGGAATTCGACTCGATCCCAATCCTGAACATTTGGAATGTTCTGCATGCAACACTTATCTCTAGTGTTGTAGCTCCAGCAACTCCAGAAACAAAAAAACATCCAACCTAAATCATTATGATGCATCTGTCATGAAAGTCTCTGACTACTATTGCCTCCGTCAACTGAAAACTCTGACTGCATCAATCCCACTGATTCCTCCTACTATTATGTACTTTGGGCTCCCGTAGCAAGGTACGATCCATGAGATAAAACCTCTCAATGGACCCTACCCAATTTCAGCCTTCTTGGGACTATCACTTCGCATCACCCCACCTCACACCTAGAGGTATGGTTGCATGTGATCCCTCTACCCACTTGGCTCAAAATTTCCCCCTACTGTAAGTCTCTGCATGAGTGGATTCCTCCACTTGGTCTCCTCTTAGCATCTCTAATTATGGCTCCTCCACAATTATCTGAGACTTCTTCTAGGACTACATGTTGAGAGGTAATGTACTCTCCCTCTCAACCACCAAGTCTCTAACATTTTCCTTGCTCCTCAAGGCTTTGCATGCATCTTGAACCTCAAGAGCATATAGCTTTTTAACTCGTGAACAGATCTGTTTCACTTGTCCCGTGGTGATGTGTCTAAGGAAAACCTTTCCCTTATTGAAGAAAACATCATAGCCTTTGTCCTCCAACAATACGATCGATACCAAATTCTTCTTCAGTCCAAGCATATACTTCACATCTGTCAAGGTGAGATGAGCTCCATGCTCCCTCTGAAAAGAAACCATGCCCACTCCTGAAACATTGTACTTTTCATCGTCACCCATCTCTATGCGCATCTTGAGGTATTTCTCCTCCAAGGTACTAAATAAACTTTTATCGTCGGTCATGTGGAATGAGGCTCCACTATCAAGATACCAAACACAACCCATCATCGATGACACCATGCATGCGATGAGGGTGAATTCCATCTCGAACTGAGAGGCTAATGCCTCACCTTCAGATCCTTCTGAGGATCCCTTCTTCAACTTCTTTGATGGGAAATTAGTCGCATAATGACCCATCTCGTGGCAATTAAATCATCTCACTTTAGACTTGTCAACCTTCTTCCCTCCATGAGAAGAATTCGATTTGGAATGAGAATCCTTCTCCTTCCCTTTCCTTGCCTTACTTTCTAAGGCCAGATTTTCTTCATCATTATCCTTGGATGAAGAACCATCTCATGTGCTCCTCCTGATCTCCTCTTTCATGAGATCCAACCACATTCGTTCCCAATCCGGCAGTTTCTCCCTTCCATTCACAGAGTCCTGGTAGCTATTCTAACTCTTCGGAAGGCCAAGGAGAGCGAGGCTCACCATATCATCATCAGCAATAGTTATCCCCACACTGCTAAGCCCATCTCTATAGGTGGTGAGCTTGTTCAGATATGTGGAAATAGTATCGCCCTTCTCCATATTGATTCTTCAAAGCTTATCCTTGAGTTCCAATTTCCTTTGGTCGCTACTGTTTTGGTAGAGATCCTTCAATGTCTTCCACATTGAATATGGAGTATCCTTCCCATGGAGACTCGAGATAATATGGTCTCGAACTCCCTCAAGGATGATCTGTCTCTTCCTCACCACACACTTCTTCCATTCAGCCAACTCTTGTGCATGAGTCAAACCTAGCTTTGGGATTTCTTGATCAATGAAATCCTTCAAGTCGTTGTCTTTTAATACAGCCTCCATGCAATCTTTCCATGCTATGTAATTCGAGCTTCCATCCAAGGAATACTTGAGTCTCAAGCCATAGAATGCCATTGACCAACCTTGAAGTATGAGATGAATTTGATTTGCACCTGCAACCCCGAACTTCAAACTTTGAATTCTTTTCTCCGTACACTGTTCACTGCTTCGATAACCCTGCCTCTGATACCATGTAGAATTTCCTACAAATTCTCTACAAATATACCTTTGAGATCTATGTAGAAAATCTGACTATAGATTAACTCGATAATGCAATATACCAAAGAAAAATACTATAATCTACTTCTACTATCAAACTTGCGGAAGCTTAAAGATCGAGTTGAATTAGAGCTGAACACATATAACTAGAAGAAGAATCAATGCACATGAAACACAGAAGAATACTCAGGGGAAAGCCTCAGCTAAAAACCCCACTATCTATATTATCATACAAGGTGGAAATATCTCAGAATTACACAAAGCCTTAGCTCTCACAACTAACTGGCTCTTAGTACAATCCTCCTAGATGCTCATAGGCAAACAAACCTTCTCACAAACCTTCTCCTATGCCCTCCAAGCCTCCTATTTCCTTGTGCAATTTCTCCTAGGTGATCCTCCTTTTACCAAGTGTAACATTGATCACTCACACTGATCTCACACCGTGTAAAACTGTGCAATCCTCAAGGAACCTTCTTCCTTCTACATGGATGAGTTTCCTTCATAGGAAAACTCATGCAATTGATAGTAACTTGTCCTTGACATTTAGCTCAACTGGGTCTTTCTCAGAACAAACATGCATGAGTTAATGATGAGAGAATCTTCAGTTATCTGGAGTACACTAGTTGAGTGCATGCATGCATCAACTAACTAATAACTCACAATTAGTTCCTCAAACAGTTTGGAACTAATTTAACTGGACTTAACTCAGTAAACTAAGCTAACTAATTACAACTCAAATATAACTCAATCTTATCTCCTTAATTAAGGGATAATCTCCTTAATTTAAGGGATAACTGTTGCATGACTTCAGAAAGACTTCTAGCTTAAATTTCTCCAACTAATTAACTCAAGGTGAATTAATTAATTAATTTTCAAGCAGCTGGTTTCTATTTTTATCATTTCTTGTTGCTATTTTCAACATAACTCCCTCTCGACTCTGCGAGCGATGGGAGATAAACCTGCAGGTCTTTGCGGTCCAACACCTACAAGATTGAAATATAATGATCAGGACATATATATATATAAAATAGATTATAAAACTCTTTAAAAATCGAAAAATGAGTTTGTTACCTCTATCATCTCGACAGGAGGGAGTACTAGGTCTGGATCACCCCTAAAGTTCGTCCTAGCATATGGCTAGTCCTCTACAACAACGAGTTGGTGATATAATCACTCCAAGAACTCTGGTCTCCATGACGTTTGTTGGTTGTTGCCTCCTCGAGGCATCAATATAGCCCAGTGAGTGATTTGTGGCTCTTGTGGTGGTGGCCTTGCCACGACCACTTCCTGTCTCTGAAAGATGGAAATATTTTTTAGGATGAATGGTACAAGGATGGAGCCATTCCCAAATTGTTTGTATCACCTCGCCAGCATTTCGTTAACTGCCTTTTGAGTTTGTCTGCTACCGCCTCTGCCCAATTGAATATAGTGGGGTTTAGGCAGTCAACGGCCAACTGGAGTTGAGTCTTGGTGGCCTCATCCGAGGCCTAAGAACCAGCTTCTCTACTGATAATGGAGAGGAGGACTCACAGGGAGCAGGTGGTGCGCGCATCTTTCGATCAAATACCTGACAATTGGGGCATTTTCGGACCGCAATAATACAATCTTTGAATAAAGACGACCAGAAGTAGCCAGCACGCAATATCTTTTGGGAAATGGCATACCCAGACATATGACCGCCACACGCTCCAGAGTGACAGTCATTCAAAACCTTTTCAGCTTCTTCGTGATTTAAACAACGTCGAAAAACTAAGTCTGCCCCTCGGCGATAAAGAGTATCTCCAATGATTTTAAATTGCTGGGACTGAAACCTAATTTTTCGACGCTCTGACTTTGAAAGTTCAGGCCGGAAGGATTGGGTTTGGAGATAGACGATGATATCTACATACCACGGATCTAAAGTACTGATAAGAAACAAAGATGCGTCGATGATGGACTCCTCTGCCACTGTTTCTGTGTCAGCACGCGGGAAATCACACATCAACTCTGCAAAGACTAAGGATTTCTTAGACTTGGATTTCTCGAATTCCAAATCGAACTTTTGCAGGATAACTATCCATTTAGATTACTTTCCCCCTAGCAATTGTCTAGTCAAAATGTAAATCATGGGGTTGCAATCGGAAATCACAGTAGTTTTGCGAAGTAGGATGTAGTGACGAAAACGTTGGACAGCTTGAACAGCTGCCAGGGCCAATTTCTCCACATTTGAATATTTTAACTCGGTTGGATTCAAGGTCCGACTAAGATAATATATTACATGTTCTGCTCCGAATTCATCTTCTTGTACTAGCACCATTCCAATAGTGGAATGTGAAGCTGCGAGGTATAAGAAGTAATCTTGGTTGTAATTGGGAGGATGCAGCAACGATGCATGGGTCAACGCGTGCTTGAGAGCATCAAAAGACTGCTGAGCAATCTCGTCCCATAAGAATTGAGCATTCTGTTTTAACAACCGGGTAAAACCTTTAGTGACCTCGGCGTGACCTCGGCGTAGTTCGGAATGAATCAGCGTAGAAATTTTGCTTTCCCTTGCAAACTTTGGAGTTGGCGTAAACTCGAAGGAGGAGGAAATTTCATGATTGCTTCTACTTTCGAGGGATCGACGCGAATGTCGGCTTTGGAAACAACAAATCCCAGCAATCGAACCGCTTCTATACAAAACACACACTTGTGCGGATTTAAACGAATGCGATAATGCCTACACCTCATGAAGATTGCTCATAAGTGAACAAGGTGATCAGCTCGATGTAAAGAATGAGCAGGCAAATCATCTAGATAAGGTTGCACAATGTGTTTGATGTCATGAAACGCGTAAGACATCGCTCTCTGAAAAGTGGCTCCGGCGTTCTTGAGTCGAAAAGGTAGTTTGCAATAAGCAAATGTTCCCCACGGACAAATGAATGCCGTTTTCGGTTGGTCGGCAGGTAGAATATTGATTTGATTATAGCCCGATAAACCATCCATAAAGGAAAACATTTCGCTCCTGGCACAATCATCAATTATTTGATCGATATAAGGCGTTGGATAGTTGTCCTTGGGACAAGCTCGATTTATATCCCTATAATCGATACAGATTCTTATTGTACCCTGCTTTTTATTAACCGAGACAATATTCGATACCCAATCCGTTAACGGGATTGGATAAATGAAACCTGCTTTCAAGAGCTTTTCGACCTCTGCTTTAATCGCAGCCGCTTTTCGAGGTTGGATCTGACGCAACCGTTGCCAAACGGGTTTAGCATCCGGGTAGGTCTTGATTTCATGGACAACAATAGCGGGATCAATTCCTGGCATTTCCTCATATGACCAGGAAAATACGTCACGTAATTCTTGGAATAGGGCCTTGTAAGTTTGAATTTCGTCATCTGTACACGAGGCACCTATATGAATGTTCTCAATAATTCCGGGCTTCACTGAAATGTCAATGGGAATAGTGCGAGAAATATTCCCCAAATTCAGCTCTGAATTAGGATGTTTCGTTGGACTCTGAGCGTCTTTGACATGTTCAGTGGTAAAGATAGATGAGAAATCATTTTCAAAATGATCATCCTTAGATAAGAATGAAGATCTGTGATGAAGATCTTCCCATGGTAAATCGTCTACGCATAGGATTTCAGGAAGGTGTTCGTCAGATGAGACAACTTCGGGAAACGTTATTAACGCTGAAGGTGATGTGAAAAATGAGTCCTCATGGACCACATTCATTTGGTCAAGTTTGGTTGAAAGCGAGTCGGTGAAAGACACTACGGCTTCATAAGCATGTTCATATGGACTCAAAGGCATAGCATTACCAAATGAGTCTATCTCAGATTCGGAAGGGACAATCCAAGGATCGTCATAAGTAATGGTATCTGACGTAATCATATGAATGGACGCAAATGAAGACACTTCATGGATTGG
>APFE031460160.1:86874-99332 GCA_000404065.3 Pinus taeda | reverse complement strand
CGCAGGCACAGTGTGTTTGGGATGCGTACACGCAGGCAAGGTAGAGAGAACCTGCGTACCCAGAGATAAACATGTTTTAAGTGACTTTCTCTCTTTTTGAAGTTTGACATGAAGAGCAGAGGTATGAGGCTTGACAAGGAGGACAATATGACTATTGATGGAGCCATATTAACTGCAGATAGTCATGGTGACAAATTTCAGTGTAACACCAAGTTTTTCTAGTTGCATCATCAATAAAAGTAACATAATAATGAGAGCCACTGAGAGATGATACCTGAGAAGGTCCCCATACATCATCTGTATGCACAAGCTCTATTTTTTCGCTCTTTTTTTCTTTCCCAACTCTAAGAAATCTGACTCTCTTCTACTCTCCATAAATGCAATTCTCACAGAAGTCCAAATCAACATTCTTCAAACCTGACAACAAATTCCTTGAGTGAAGAATATTCATCCCCATTTCACTCATGTGTCTGAGCCTATGATGCCATAATGTTGTATCTGCTCCTTTGGAAGTTAAAGCATTAACAGAGATAGAAATACCATTGCATAAATACAATGTACCAACCTTTTCACCTTTTGCTATTACCAGGGCTCCTTTAGTGACCTTCCAAGATTTATCTATGAAAATTGTCACACAACCTTCACCGCCTAACTACCCTGTTGAAATCAATTTTTTCTTCAAATCTGGAACATGCCTTATCTCCTTTAGTAGCCATTGGTTTTCATTCTACTATTTTACAAGAACTTTACCCATTCCAACAATTTTACAAGGTTTATCATCACCCAAACGGACTTGTCCAAAATCTCCTTGAACATAGTCATGAAAAATATTTCTTATCAAGTCTGGCATGGAATGAGGCCCCTAAATCTACCATCCAAGAATCAGTAACATTTTTGAAAGAAAGAATCAAAGCATCTTGTAACACCTCACCTATCACATTTGCTTCATGATTGTTTTCTTGATGTGCATCTCCTTCTTTTCCCTTCCAAGATCTACAGTCTTTCTTTAGGTGTCCTTTCTTTCCACATTTCCAGTACACTATCCCTGATCTGGACTTGGATCTACCTTTCCTTGATTTACTGCGATATACTGAGCTCTTTCCTCTTTCCATTTTTCTTCCCCTATACTCTGCACTCAAAGCATTACCCGATGTCTCACCGAAGCTTTTCCATCGCATTTCCTCACTAAGGATAGCACCGACAACATCATCAAACTTTAAATTACTAGATCCAAAAACAAAGCTACTAATGGCCATTACTAAACCATTCCAACTTTCTGGCAATGAGCACAAGAATAACAGAGCTCTAACTTCATCATCAAATTTTACTCCTACAGAACATCACTGACTTGTAATAGTGTTAAAATCATTTAAATGGTCTGCAACAAATCCACCTTCTGACATCTTCATATTAAATAATTGTTTCACAAGAAATACCTTGTTTGAGGTCGAGGTTTTTTCATATAGTTTCTCAAATTCCTTAATCAAACCCTCTGTCGTTGTTTCCTTTGAAATGTTGAAGGCGACCGATGCTGCGAGACACAACCTACTGTTTCGAGTGCCTTTCTACCGAGAAGGTTCCGTTCTTCATCTATCATACCCATCGACATCTTTGTTTTTCCGCCCAATGGTAGGTACAAGTATTTCTGGTACAGATAATCTTCCATCTGCATCTTCCACAGAGAGAAGTTTTGGCCGTTAAATTTCTCAACCCTAAACTTACCATCTTTTGCCATTACTCCCACTCGAACAAGGAACCCTTCTTTCCTGTGAGTTTATCAGCCAAATAGACCTTTGGCTCTGATACCAGTTGTTAGAAAATTATACATTACAGAGCAATGGAACACATAGAATATTGTAGAAATATAAACATAGAAAACACATAAAACTAGAGAGACACATATATATGTGGTTCACCTAGTTTGGGCTATGTCCAACCCGAACAGCTAGTCCTTCCTTTTTATTATCTAGCAAAATGAAGAGACACAACCTACAACAAATCTTCTTTAATATCCTCTATTTTCTCTCACAGTCTCACCTCTTTGTTTCTCGCTCAGAGAATACACATCTATTACACAGCCTCAAAAATACAATACCCTCATACAAAGAGAGGGGTTGTCTTCTAGGGCAAAAAACCCTAAACTAAACATAAGTTCTACCATCAGATCATCCACCTAATGAATGGCCCAAATTGACTAGAAATTACTATACTTTTACAAGGCAAGTTTACATATGTTTTTAGCTTCGGGGGCGCTGCCCCTGAAATCCCTGCTGGCGGACCGCTGGCCCCTAGACCCCACAGCCGGGGGGGATGGGCCCCCCCGAACCCCCACGGTGGGGGACAATTCCCTCCTGCACCCCCCAGTGTGGAGGGGTGTACAAACCTCCTAGGGTATACATCCGGCTGAAACAAAGACCTCTAAATAATCATGCTCCACACCCAACGAAAGCAGTGAGAGGACTGCAAGAACTCATCACTAGGTGTGCTAGATCAAGGGAACCGCGGGTAGTCCCGAAGCTCAGAAAGCACACATGCGAACAGGAAGGGAAATGAGATTGACTACACAAATCGGGGAGTATGAAATGGATCAAGTAATTCTAGATCTAGAATCGGACACGAATGTACTGCCAAAGTAGACATGGGAGCGCATGGGCAGGCCCGCATTGTAGTGGTCCCCTATTCAATTACGAATGGAAAACCAGAAGAAGATCCTACCAATGGGAAGATTGCAGGGAATAATGGTAGACATCGAAGGTGCGAGTGCGCTTGCAGATTTCAAAGTGATAGAGATTTTCGATGACAACAATCCCTATCCTACGCTACTCTGAATAGATTGGGCCACTAACATGAATGGAGTGATAAATCTAAAGAAGCGCAAAATTATTTTTGAGAAAAGTTCAGTGCGCGTAGTGGTACTTTCATACCCTATGGAAGGATCGCACTACACGAAGCCAATGCGCGACAATGAAAGCGACAACGATCTAGACTGTATCTACAAGATAGTTGCTTGAGAACAGGATTGGGTGAATCCAACTACAGATGGTAGGATTTCATGGGAGTGCGAAAGCTCCTACACATCAGATTCGGATGAGGAAATAGAATGATGGTAGAATCGGTTACACGAGGTAACCATGCTCAATTGTAGCATTATGGTAAGATCACTACGTTGCGTGACAACAGAGGTAAGGGATGTACTTATGTATGGTGGGTTGACAGTGGTGGATGAATCCTGAATTTGAACAAAGTCAGATCCTCACGGAAGCACATGGGGGCATTGTAGGAGGACACTATGCAGGATGAGCAACTAAACAAAATATTCTCCACGCAGGGTTACGGTGGCTAACCCTGCACCAGGATTCGAAAGCGCACTGTAAGGCCTGCGATATATGTCAAAGGAATGGAAAAACATTGCAGAGGGATATATGCCATTAAATCCACAAATGACACTATAGTTGTTCGAAAAATGGGCAATCAACTTTGTAGGACTGATAAAACCTCAGGGAAAGATGGGCATGCACTGCATCATCATCGCAACAGAGTATCTAACACGATGGACGGAAGTGCAGATGGTCAAAGATTGCATGGCTACTACAGCTACAAAGTTTTTGTTCGAAAATGTGTTGAGCCAATTTGGCTGTCCGAAAATATTAATGAGTGATCATGGAACATTTCCTAAATGAAACCATCAATGCGCTCACAGAATAATTCTAGGTGTATCATTAGAAAAGTACACCATACCACCCACAAACCAATGGGACTGTAGAAGCCTTCAACAAAATACTGGAGACTGCGCTGACCAAAGTGTGCAACACACAATGAAGCAATTGGGGCCTACGCATACCTGCAGTGCTATGGGTTTACAGAACAACATGCAAGAAACTTACGAGACAAACACCTTTTTTATTAGTTTATGGCATGGAAGTTGTCATGTCGATGGAATATATCATACCTATTTTGTGCATAGCCACACTCACGGGGATGATAGACCGCGAAGCTCTGGAAGGAAGGCTCGGGGAATTGGAAGAACTTGAAAAAGAACGGTTCTTGGCTAGGTTTCATCAATAGATACAAAATTAGTGTGAAAAATCCTGGCACGATCGCCATACCAAGTTGCGCACCTTCAAGGTAAATGACTTAGTACTGATGTATGACAATAAGTTTGAAAAATTCCGGGAAAATTTAGAATGCATTGGTTGGCACCATACGTGGTTAAGGAGGTCATAGACAGAGGTGTGGTCTAGCTAGTCAAACTAAATGGAGAACCCTTCCTAGGCAAAGTAAATGGCGGCCGCTTGAAGCCCTACATGGGTGGGTCAGTTATCTAACTAGTCGACTAAAGCAAAGTCTTCGTGCTCCAAGGAGCTAGGAAAAGGTGAGAGACTATAAACATACACAACATATGTCGGTACAGATGTAGGGAAACAATTCAGACACATAGATCTTGGAAGTACGGATGCAGCAGGTTCAACAAGCAATAGCTCAATGCACTGTGGACATCAGTGTCATTCAAGGATAGTTGGAGGGACTCTGACCCAAGATTGTTGTGCTAACAAAGTGACTCGAGGGCGAGTCACGATGTTTGTGTTGGGGGCCTATTAGGCATGGAATCCCCCCACGGCATGTTTCGGGGCTCAAAGCCCAAGTTTTGAGTTGATATTGTTGTAAAGCTCCATGAATTGCGAGCACAAAATGTATGTTAGAATCATTGGGTTGTCCACCCTAGTCTTGAATGTAAGGTCAGCCTACCCATGGTCCATGAACCATGGGATTGTATAAATAGAGAGAGGCTCCAAGTTGTAAAAGGGGGGAGAATCTAATAGAGAATGGGCATGAAAGGTCCTAGAGATTAAGTCAAAGTACGAAGTGTGTCTTGGGTCGTAGAGTAGGAAAAGGATCTGCACCTAAGTGTGTAGAGGCCTAGTAGAGTTTGCAACTGAGTGTGCGGACCCCTACAGCTGAGTGCGCGGGGTGGAGTCGAGTCTATAATCGGAGAAGAGATTAATAAAGAAAGGTATTGTTACCAATTCTGTGTATCTGTTCTAAGTTATTATATTTTTGATATCATTTGTGAATATATTGTTTCGTTACTGCGCGCACTTGTATGAATTGTGAATATTGTTAAGTATAACTAAAATCATACAAATAAGCTAAGTTAATCAACTAATATCAGATTACTAGTAAGGTAACACTATTCGTCCCCCGAGTAGGGCTGCGCGAAGGCAGCACCTTAAGCTGCAAGGAATGGGTAAGTGTGTGTAGTAACATATGCACAAGGTCGAACTCTGACCACTTCAAACCATCAGACATCTCCAGGGTGTGTAAACCTGGTTCTAGCACCCTCCCATACTACTTCAGGTGAGACCTCAGTCTGCGCCCTGTGGACTATTGCTAAAAGTTCCAGTAATACTGAGATTTGTTTGGCTAAATCACCTTTGAACCTGGGTTAGGCCCCAACAAGCCAACAATCAAAGCCTGAGATCAACCTAAGGAGTTACTCTTAGCCAATGAGGAAGGCTTCGAGGCTATGGGAGAGGAGGTGAAATTTTTTGTGATCAACTCATGCTAGATGGTCAATTTAGCATGATCATACAACAAGATGTTGCCTCGCGTCTTCTTCATGCACTCGATAATATTATACTCCAAGTCCACGTACAAAGTGTCTTCTAGAGAGGCTTGCGAGGATGAGGTGGTTTTAATTGTACTGGCCTTGGTTGAGCTTTTGGATGAAGAGGTGTTTCCTTTACCACCCGTTGATGGATTCTTCGGGCTTTGGCCAGGCGCCTCCTTAGGGGGAGGGGTGGATGGCTAGTTGTTTCTTTTAGGTGGAACGATACTTCTTAACATAGCCATTTTCTTTTCTTCTGGGGTGGAGTCTGATATTTTCCCCTTACTCCTGAGGTCATAATTTTTAGGAGCCTTCAGGGGAGGGGTATCTCCTACAATGGCTTCTTGAATGGTCTAAACCTCTCCTTCGTGAACGACTTCGAATTCTAGAACAACAGAAGGAGTATCATCATCAAGAGGCATGGTTTTATGTTTTGGATGGTTGGATTCCTCCTCACCCTCTCCCATGGCTTGATATTACAAGAGCCAGGTCACTATGGCAGTCATGTTATGGAGCCACTAAGGGCAGGGCTTTTCGGAATGAGAGGCCTAGTGGAAAGTGAAAAAATAGTCTTTTCCTAACTCTTCCACACTGAAATTCATACTTGATCTCTGAAGCGATTTAGTGGGTGGATTATTGGTCTTTCGAAATAAAGATTTGGTGGGTTTCCCTCCTAAGGAGGAATCACTAGTATTTATTTTCAACTCAAAAAACTCATTCGTTAATTGCTTTAACGATTTGACTAACCTTTCGAAATCAAAGGAATATTTGTCTTTATCAATGGGCATACTGGTCGAGGCTTGATTTTTCTTAGAGGATGGTTTAGTTTCATCTCATGAATCGGGCTCGAGGGTGCCTATAGACAAAAAATCCTTCTCAACTTCCAGAATTGTTGCAAAGTTCTCCACTAAAGTGGGATTAGCCTCGCGTTTGACAAACAAATTGATGTCACACAAAAGGGCTCTAATGTAATAATCAATGGTGATGGAATCATCAAGAGCCACGTCTGTTGGGAAATTATTCAAAATGGTAGTGAATTGTTAGTTGAAATATCTCAGCTTATCCTTCTTATGGCATTTTTATGTACTAAGCTCAGTCAGGAGCATAGAAGGCATCTTATCTTTCAAAAACTTATCAAGGAAGGTTTTCCGGAAATCTTCCCATGTTCAAATCGAAGTTATAGGCAGTGATCAATACCAGGTAGCGGCCTTATTTTCAAAAGTGTGACGGAATAGGTGACAAGCCACATCATCATGTTTCACTCTCATCATTTTCAAGGCTAGGTATAAATTGTTGATGTAATCATTATTTGAGGTTCCCTTCTCGAGGTTGAATTTCAAGATGTGCTTCTCAGGATGGCAAGGCATTTCATGGAGTTGGCCTTAACTTCCTAATGAGGATTGCACAATCTAGGCCAAAGGCTGACGGGCATTGCCTCTTGGTGGGGTAGGGAAAAGGGGGTGATTGGGATTCCCCTCCGACTCACTTTATGTGCTTGACCCCCCGCTAGTGTGGGGAGGGTGCCTGCCATTTCACTGAGGAACTCAGAGGTGTCCTACATCCCAGGCATTTCTTTCATTCCTGAAGTTTCTCAGGTTCCCAGGTGTTGATTCCTCTGAAATCCTAGCACCAACATTAGGGAAAACCACCCGGTGTGGACCTTAATACAGCGCCTTTTCTGTTTGCTGTGGTGGCTCCAACTGGATATTATGGGACTAGTTTCCCATATAATGAATGGTTTGATGAGTGATTGGTTTATAATGTATAATAAGGATGATAATAGTTTTAACCTATGACTTAAAAATATACAAATATGCTTATCTAACCCGAGTAATGTATTAACAATGCAATTTCTGATTATTTCTAACAGACAAATAATCATATTGATGAATTACTTAATCGATAGAAAGATGCATTCATAGATAATGATTAATTTGTTTAAGAAATTAAACAAAGTAATTATTAATAAAACATATCACATTCATAACAATGTATATCACTGACATATATATTTAAAATATAACAATTCTAAATCTTCATAAATGGCATGATAAAGAATTATTTGAATAGCATGCATATATCAACGATAGCAACTTTTAAAAGAAATGCTTCATTATACAAGGAAACAAGACAAGAATAGTGATAAAAATACCGCATGCATTTGAGTCTTTCCGATGTAAATGACATTCTGATTCCACTTTCTTATTTGAGAAAATCTTCCAAGAAATACAAAAGTGCGGGTCTTGAAAACATTTCTTCACAAAATTGTAGAACCTTGATCCACTACTGATAAAAAAATATTCAGAAGTACAAAAGTACAACTTCTCAAGTCAAATCTTATACAAGTTGAGGACCCCTTCTTCAAAGACATGAAAGAGTTAAAATAATAAAATAAAAACTAAATATGAATAAAAATCACTTTAAGACGTTGAAACTACAACATGAAAATCTGGGATTTGATTTATGAAAATATCAGTGAGATAACCTTTTAACTAATCCATTTTATCTACTTCTCTTATTGCACCTGTAACTAACAAATTGAGAGCATTTTCTGAATTTCCAGAGGGTGACTCAGCCTAGAATATAGTTGAGCTGTGTACGTAGCATCGGAAAGTTCAAGAACCATGAGATTGACAACGTCAGCAAGGCATTTGGTGGCCATCTGCTGGCTATGTGGCTTTACTAGGAAAAACCAAAATGCATCCCAAGTCAAGTTTTGCACTTTGCCGATTTGTTCCTCTTTGCTGGCCAAATCCTATTTCCATTGATCTTCAAGTGCTTTTTCCTTAGGGAGCTTTCCTAGAGAGGAATCGGAGATCAAGTTAGTTAGATATAAGCTGTCATTTACCAACTCGATCACACTGTTCCTTGTAACCCTAGCTCTAGAAGTAGCTCTTTCAGCCTTTGTCAGTTGTGATTCCCACTCCAAAAACAGGATTTCTTTGTGTGATTCTTGGATCTTTGGTAGATTAGTAGCCATGCCTTGTTCTGAACTTTGACAAGAGAGGAATTTTGTTACCTTATCCTCTACGCTTTCAAATTCCAGCCTGGTGTCAACTGATTGTTCAATGAGTGATGTAATGATAGTACACAATGGGTCAACCAATGATATCTTACAGCAAAGGATGTTTAGTTGTCGAGATAACGCTTTAGTAATTTCCAGGGCTTCTTTCTTGAATTCATCAACCTTTGGATAATCCTTGAATCCCTCTACCTGTAATTGCAGTTGTGTAATTTGTTCTTCTTTAGTTTTCTTTTTCCTGCTGAATTGTCACTCAAAGCTTGCTCATTTATTGAGACAATTTTTGTTGTTTCTGGAGAGCCTGTTGATCAATCTTTTGTTTCTCCAAACTTAGCTGTTATTTTAGTTGCACATTCTCTTTTTTCTACTATGCTAGCTGTTTCTCAAGCTGACTGATCTTCTGTTGTTCTTCCGTTGTTTGCCCTCCAAGTTGAGTAATCCTTAGATCCTTCTCTTTGATTAGTTGGCTAACTTCGGAAGCCTTATCCATTGTGGCAGTTGAATAGGCACATGCATATTGGGAGAGCTTGGTTAAATCCCTAGAAGGATTAACTTCTAAGTCTTTCCATACCACATTCATCAGTTCAGATTGAGGAATTGAGAGTGGTCACTGGTCAATTTTTCTCTTTTTTCTCTATATTTTGACCACAACCCTATGCTTTGGACTATAAAATACATCCAGGGGTAGTATTTCCTCAACCTTCAATACAATTTCTTGGGAGAGATTTTTTGGGATTATTTGAATATCATGTTGAATATTCACTGTGTTGACTGCTCCTTCAATTGTTGTACTAGTAACAATAGGCTCCTGTGTTGTGGTTGATTATGGTGTAACGATGTTTTGGGAGTCATTTTGGTTCTTGATCATTTGATCGAACTGCTCCCATTCCTTGAGTAGGCTGTAATCAATATTTACAACAATGTCTAGGAGCTCGCTGGTCTTTTCCTTTGTTCGCTCCTTTTCGGGACTCTGCTCCTTTTCATAGCTGTTCTCTTTTCCAGGAGTCTTCTCCTTTTTAGGAGACTTCTCCTTTTTAGGACTCTTCTCCTTTTCAAGAGTCTTCTCAATAGTTTGTTCCTGAATGTGGCCTTCTTGCTGCACCATAAGGGTAGTGGCCAATAAATCTAGAGGCAATATTTGTAACCTTTGTGTTTTGAACTACATAAACTTATCTACTTCCCTTGCTCCTAATTTGATCTTTGCTAGATGTTTTACCCTCGAAAATGATTTAGCTGAAGAGAACAAGTCATCATAGTCATCTTTCTCATGTTCAAATCTAGCAAGTTTTACCTAAGTGGTAAAGTTGTAAGCCACTGCTTTTGGATCATACTGTCTTTTAGGAATGACTGCCAACTTAAGAATTTTTATCTTCCTTACTTCTTTCTCTGCATGTTTGAAATCATGCAGTGAATAAGTACCACATCAGAGGGGAAATGAAGGCCACAATTATTTCTTGGACTCTTTGAGGTTCCTGGACATTCCTATTTTTGTTATTTGGTAAGCTATTTCTCTGGCCAATAGCTTATCAGGAACGTAGAAGGGGAGAACATGTGGATCTGCAGTGCTGCCAAAAAGTCTAATATAGGTGAACTTTTCTTCACCAAACCAACTGCCAATTGATGGTAGGTCGATGTTGGCCTCATCGGATAACCTCGGAGTAGGTCTGTTGAATATGGCCTAATGGACGGGTAAAACAAAACCATGGCAAATTCTATATATATGATATTTATAATGGGCCTTCCACAAATACTTACGATAAATGTGAATGGGATTTGGGTCTTGAGGAGTCCATTTCCAACCTAGAATGGGGTAGTCAGAATTGAAACAGATGGTATACATGATGTATGCGCTCATATAAAATGGGGGTATTGTACGGTAGTTAAAAACCTATTTCTTCTATAGTCAAGGATTTGGTTGGCCATTTTATCTGATAAAATGGTTTCACAATCCATGATATAAGAATTAATTGTTGCTTCCATTAAAGGCACCATTTCTATTGAAAACCTAGCTCAATCAGAGACTCCAACGAGTCTGCATATCATAGTGCCAACATAGTAATAAGGAGATGCTAAGGAGTCTACAGAGTACATACTAGAAGATTCATGCTTATTCTTGTTCGAGAAATGCCTCCATTTCCTGATAGGGTCTGACTCTATGTCGTTCTCCTTGGTGAAAGCTTCTAAAAATGCTTTGTTGTAATGTTTCTGGGGGTCCGTCAAATGATACATCTTATTGATATCTTCAACTCTAAATGTCCTGAACATCCTTCCATCAGTCGTATAGAAGGCTCTATTGGTTATGTTGATACTTTCTATAACCCATCTCACCAGGTCATTGTATGGTAACACTTTTGCGTGGGCTGCTATTCTGTGGAGGAAGGAGCTGGCTAAATCATTAAGAGTATTTTCTTATTTATCGGTTGAACCAATCATTGCTTCTTCTTCTTCAATTTCAGATGGATCCCTGGCCTCAAGTAGATTATATATGCCCTCCCATGAAGTCTTGCCAAGGCCCGAGCAAGTAGTATCAGCTATCAGTACCAACTTCACTAGTTCATCTTTTGCTATGACGGGGGCTTTTGATTTCTGAGATTTCTTAGAAATTTTTGCTAGACTGATAACTTCCGAGTCGCTCTGCAAAATGAAATAGGAAGATGTAACAATGGAAAAACTTGTTCAAAGCCAATACACAACACAGAGGACTAACAACGATTAAGTGTAATGGATGTTATGGATCTATGATATGTTAAGTGCCCACGGATGAATTTCTTGAAGGATTCAACCATAACTATTTATTAGTGATTTCTCTGTAACTTCCAACGTGAAACTTTAATGCCATGATAATATGTCGCATCGCAAATTTATAATGGTCCTTTATAGTATAGGTATCGTGACTTCGCGATTATAAATTAGCGATAATTGCATATCACAAATCGGGAGTTACAAGTGCCATGGTAAAATGTTTCCTTTGCATGTTTGCGATTGCAATCATTGGTGAGTTGGAATGGGGAGGCGACATGCTTTTAAAATTAATAAATCATTTAAATTTCCTTTATAATTGACTTATAACGTTAAACAGCACAGTTCGTGATATTTCATGTTTTTCCTTTTATTGAAAGCATGCTTTACGATAATAATATCGCATCGGCAGATTTCAGCGAAACTTTTTGGAATGTGTTGATGATTTTGTTGATGCGCGATTGTGATCGCCTTATGAAAGCTTTGGATTCTAGGGTTTCGCTGCTCCAAATAGGTCATCGTGGAATTTTCGCTATAAATTTTTTTCTACGATGTTTTAGAAGCGAAAAAAACCCATTTGGTACAAAATCACACTGAACCTTGGGTTCGAATTTCAGAGCTTTTCACACTACATTTGCGGAGATATGATCTGAGGAAGTTGGTCTTTTCGCAGACTCCTGAATTACATTCAAAACAAGTGACCTAGGGAAAATCATCATAACTTTCTCTCTGAGAATCAGATTGAAATTTCGTAAGAAGGTACAGAAAGAGGACGGATTTTAGTTTCTTGTATATATTTTTTAGAGCCAAAAGTCGAAATAGGGACACTTGGCACGTCATACAAATTCGCTCTACTGAACTAGTCTACAATCAGGTCACTGTGGGAGATTTGGCATAACTCTTCCTTTGAGAATCCAATTTGGATCAGACTGGTGGCATTGGAAAGAGAACATAGATGGCTACTGCATATCAAAATTTCAAATCTAGATGATCCAAAATTATAGAGATACATCAAAGGCAATATCGAGCTCCTACAAAGTGAAAAAAGGTGTGTAGATTTTTTTAAATTTTTGCTTAAGCTTGGTTTGAAAA
>APFE031460160.1:8348-85605 GCA_000404065.3 Pinus taeda | reverse complement strand
TATATATAGAAAGGAGGTCTTGTCATTTCTATCATCCAAGAATTGTTCATTTGTGTAATGTAAAGGAGGTTTCCCCCTTGAAGAGGTTGAATTCTAAGGTGTTCAACTATCTTTGCTATCTTTTTCTGAGTTGGTTTCATAACAAATTAGGTACACCAAACTTGGTAATGATGAATTGATCAATGAATTCAATGATTGCATCAGAATTGGCTACCTTTAATGGAATTGCTTCTACCCACTTTGTAAAGTAATACGTGGCTGTAAGGATGTATCTTTGTTGCTTGGAAGAATGTGGAACAATCTCTCCTATGATATCAAGCCCCCACTATTCAAATGATTGCTCAATGTTTACTGGTTGTAAAGGAAAGGTTGGTTTCTTTTGTCTCCCACTAGCAATTTGGAATATCTTGCATTTCTTGACATAATCATGGAAACAAAGAGGACCAATAATATCTAGCATGTATGATTTTGAGATGTAGTATCTCCTCCAGAATGTCCATCTGCTAGACCATCATGTAATTCCTGCAAAACCTTTTGCGCTTTAGTTTTTTCAAGGCATCTTAATAAAATTGAATCATAATTTCTTCTAAATAATACATCATCAATGATTTTGAAGTGTTTTGCTTTTAATCTTAAGGCATGTTTGTTTTTGTAACTGAAATTAGGGGGAGAAAATCCATTTTTCAAGTAAAATATTAGATCAACATACTGAGATTCAGAATTTATGATACTTATCTCGTTCACTTGAAGAGTCTTATTTGAATCTTCATATTCTAGAATATTAGAAGCTCCTGCTAATAACCTACAAAAACCTTTCCCTCTCACAATTTTCACTGGTTTAATATCAATATCATACTCCTGTAAAGTTGTTACCCAATTAGCTCTCTTTTCTCCTACTTCCCTTTGTACTAGCAATTGTCTCACTGCGGAGAATGGGACTATTACTTTTGTGTGCGTTTTTAGGAAAAATGGTCTAAAGTGTTTGATAGAATTAACACAGAAAAAGCTTGTTTTTCAACTTTGGAATAGTTGAGTTCAGCACCCTGCAAATTGGAATTAAAGAATGATATAGGTGCTTCTACTTGCTGATCATTGATTTGTGTTAAAACATCAGCATAAGATGATTCAGTGACCAAAGTATACAAACTAAAATGATTAGAAAAATTTAGAGTATTCAATGCAGGAGCATTAATAATTTTTTGTTTGATTGATTCAAAGGCTTCTTTTTCATTATGTCCCCTTTTGAAAACTGAATTTTTCTTAATCATAGTTTGTAAAGGTAAGACTATATGAGAAAAATCAGGAACAAATCTTTTTACAAAATTTATCTGTCCCAAAAATGATTGCATTGCTTTCTTATTATGTGGCAAAGGAAGATCAGAAATCTCTTTTATTCTATCAGGATCAATATATATGCCATATTTGGATACAATAAACCCTAAGTGTTTGCCTTCATTTAGAGCAAAGAATGATTTCTTGGGATTTAGGGAAATCCCATACCTTTTACATTGTTCAAAGATTTGTTTTAAATCATGTAGATGATTGGCCCTTTTCTTGGAAAACACAGTTATGTCATATAAGTAAACAAAAACTAACCTATTAATCAAACCTTTGAAGGCTATATCCATGGCTCGTTGGAAAGTAGCTCCAGTATTTATCAAACCAAAAGGCATTTTCTGATAAGCATATGTTCCCCATTTAGTTCTGAATGTAGCTTTTAGTCTATCATCTGGATGCACAAGTATTTGATTGTATCCTAAAAAACCATCAAGAAAGGACATTAACTCTAAACCAACTACCGATTGATGTATCTGCTCCATTGTTGGTAATGGGAAATTATCTTTTTGACATGCCTTATTGAGATTTCTAAAATCTATGCAAATCCTAATATCACCATTCTTTTTTCTTACAGGTACCAAATTTGAAACCCATTTAGAATGTTTGACCCGGAAAATTATCTTAGCTTTCAGAAGTTTATTCAATTCTACTTTGATTTGACTTTTCATATTCGGGTGAATTTTCCTTAACTTTTGTTGTACAGGTTTCTCATAAGAAATAATTGGAATTGTGTGTTGAATGATAGAAGTATCATAAGTTCTCAAATATTCGTAATTCCAAGGAAAAACAATTTTGTACTTGTTTAATAATATAATGAAATCTGATCTTTCTTCTGATGTGAGTTCAAGCCCTAGATTGACATTTTTGGGTTTGGCCTCAGTGCCAAGATTTACTAATTCAAACTTTAAAGTAGAACTTTGAATTTTTGCATTAGTGACCTTTTTGAATCTATCTTTGATATCATAGAGATCTTTCAACTTGACCACATATTTAGGAATAGAATTCTCATTTAGTCTTTGTTTTAGCTGAAGATAATGTTCGATTTCATAAATAATTTGATCATCATAGTATTTTTCAAAAGTCAAGAAATTTAAATTGTCTTCATCATGATTAAATACCCGCCAATCGGTGACATTGTTTGGGACAAATGGCCAAAAAACTAATTCAATTGAAAACCTATCTGGACTATAATCCTTGGATGGAAGGATCTTAGAAGCCACATTAGACAATAAATCAGCTGCTACATTCTGAGATCTAGGAATAGGAGAAATGTTAAATGCCAGAAAATGAGTTATGAGATCTTGAACAAGGGATTGATAATGTTTGAGATGACCTGAGAGACAATGGATATCGTTCCTTACATGTTTGATGAAAATTTCGGAATCACCAATACTTTCAGATATTGAATTTTGAGGCCCATTGCTTTATAGAGCCCTTGGATCAACACCTCATATTTTGTAGTGTTATTGGTACATTCAAATTCTAGCCTACATGATAGCATAGTTTTTTCCCCTTCTGGACTAACTAAAATGCATCTTGCTCCTACACCGTCATTGGATTTTGATCCATCAAAATATAAAGACCAAAATAAAGGCTTATCTACAAATTTATTTACAAGTTCATCAACAATACTAACACACCTTGAGGTATCAGTATGAGAGAAATTTTCAACTTGTGACGTGATACTATTAACAGGAAAAACCGATTGTTGAGCATTAAAATTTCCAAAGAATGACTTAGCTGAGTAATTTCTGAGAATGTTGTTATTGAAAGCTATAGGTTGGTTTTCTTGCTCAAACTCTGTTACTGTATGAGTCATGTGTTTTTCCTGATCTATTTTGATTTAATTTGGTTTCCCTTTATAGGAAGCCACATGTGAGACCAGTCAGTGGAAATGTAACCATGGAGTTTCTCAGAGCAATCCCTACTTAAAACTAAACCATAAATCACAGGGATGTCAGCAATCAATATATCAATTCTTTGAACTACTCTGGGATCAGCCGATAGCCTAATGTTCATTGAATTAATCTCTCCTAAAACTTGAACTTTAGTCTGATCTAATTGAAAAATGTGAAATGCAGATTTCTGGGGCTCAATGTTTAATTTGGAGCAAACTGAGGCTGGCATTATGTTTGATGAAGCCCCTAAATCTATCAAGAAGTTATGCAGATTTCTATTATAGATATCATAAGTCAAGAGAAAAGGAGAAGTATGAGAATTAGACCTATCTCCAATCAAAATAGCATCAGTAGCATCTACTTTTTCCGATGGTAGTTTACCTGATCCTTTGGCCGCTTTGGATAATACACTAGTTGGAAGAGGAGAATAAGGTATTGCATTTAACTCTTTAAGTAACAACTTATGTTGATGTTTGAGCTTGCTAAGTTCATATAAAAAAATATTTGCTCGAGTCTTCTTCATGTCTTCCACAATGTTGTAATCCATAGAATCAGAAACTACTAATGTTTTAGATGAAGAGGGTGGATTGGAGGATGATGGTTGATTTTGGGTAGGCACTACTGGAGTTTTATTCAAGGGAGCCTTGTCTTTAGTAACTGGGCTTGAATTTTTCTTTTTTGGATTTGTTTGAACAGGCTCAGCTGCATTTTTACTTCTGGTATTTACTGGGAGAGCTTCTTGTTCACTTTCAGTATCAAAGTTAGGCAAGATAAAGTCCCACATCCCATGAGATTCAATTGTTTCCTCTTCTTCCATTTCCTCTGATGATAAAGCCGTGTCTTCATCTTCATCATCATCTAGATCTAATTCTACATTAGATATAGCATTAGGTGGTTTTGGTTCAGTTGACTAATTTCTTCTAAAGTTTCTAAATGATTTTTTAGTAGAAGTTTGAACTACCTTCTTTTTTATTGCCACCATCTCATTGGACATGGTTTTTAGAACCTTTTGTAAACCTTCCATGTCATATGGGTCTTTAACTGCTTTCTTTTTTGAATCATCTTTGAAAGTAACCTTTTTGGATTTTCTTTCTTCAAGAGAATTTTTCTTTTCCAAAGCAATGATACGCTTTTCAACAACAATTGCTTCCTTCATATTTTCTACTAATGTAGGTTTGGTAGCCCTATCAACAAAGATAGCTATGTTTGAAGGTAGAGCAAAGATATACCATTCGCTTCAAACTTCTTCACTAGGCTTGGATGTTGCAGGAATTTTACTCAGCAGTTTATTAAATCGGGAGTTGAAGTCTTTGAAAGGTTCCTTTGATTCTGATTTGAGATTAGAGAGATCATTAATTAAAGTCTTTGTGGATCTATCATCTCAAAATTTAGTTAAACATTGCTCCTAAAAGGCATCCCAGCTATTGATGGATCCTGGTGGCAATGAAAAATACCATGATCCAGCTGCCCCTTGAAGAGTGTATGGAAAATCCTAATAACAGCATCTTCTTCTGTTACCCCATTCAAGTTTATTGACAACATGAAATTGTTTATATGTTCTTAAGCCAATATGCCAATGTCTGGATTAAATTTTGGTAACCATTTTTCAGGATGAGCTAGTAATTGACTTAAACGTGAAATCATAGCGATAGCTCCTAGATTTGTCCATGGTCTTGGTTGAGGTTGTGCCATTGTGGAACTAACAACAAAAGAGGGTGAAGAGGTAGTTGAAAGTGATTGGGTGGAGGATGTTGGAGTGCCTGTACCCTTATGGACTATGATCTTGAGTTGGGAATGGATGGATGACTTTGCAATGGTTTAGATGAAATGGATGATGATGAAGAAAGAGTCTCACTGTCAGACTCTAAAGGTGTCTTCCCAACTCTTTTTCTACTTGGCAAAGGGAATTCAATCGATGGAATACCAAGCTTTTCACTATGTGCTCTAGTAAGAGGCTGAGATGGAATATATTGCAAAGTCACACTGCCTTGGGATAACTCAGACTATTCTTGGGTTATTAAAAACCCTTGGAGTTTATGAATTAAGGTCTGTACTTCAGGGGATTCAAGAGAAGAATTGGCAGGTGTTTTTAAGTTTTCAGAAGTGGGTGTTGTATTTTCCTTCTCAACTTCTCGCTTAAAAATAGGAGTTTTAGAATGTGAAGGATAAGTTGGAGGAGATGGTGAGGGAGTTATACTCTTATAATGGCCTATGGATTTAGATTTTCTCACCATTCACAGTTCATGCCCTCCTTCTAGCGTCAAAAATGTTGATGCCTCTAAAATCCTAGCACCAACATCAGGAAAAACCACCTACTCTGGACCTTAGTACAACTCCTTTTCCATTTGGTCTGATGGCTCCAACTTGATATTATGGGACTAGTTTCCCATGAAATTAATGGTTTGATGGGTGATTGGTTTATAATGTATAATAAGGATGATAAGAGTTTTAACCTATGACTTAAACAGATACAAATATGCTTATCTAACCTGGGTAATGTATTAACAATGTGATTTCTAATTATTTCTAACAGACAAATAATCATATAGATGAATTACTTAATCGATAGAAAGATGAATTCATAGATAATGATTACTTTGTTTAAGAAATTAAACAAAGTAATTATTAATAAAACATATCACATTCATAACAATGTATATTGCAGACATATATATTTAAAATATAACAATTCTAAATCTTCATAAATGACATGATAAAGAATTATTTGAACAGCATGCATATATCAATGATAGCAAATTTTAAAAGAAATGCTTCATTATACAAGGAAACAAGACAAAAAAACAGTGATAAAAATACCGCATGCATTTGAGTCTTTCTGATGTAAATGACATTCTGATTCTACTTTATTATTTGAGAAAACCTTCCAGGAAATACAAAAGTGAAGGTCTTGAAAAAGTTTCTTCACAAAATTGTATAACCTTGATCCACTACTAATAAAAAAATATTCAGAAGTACAAAAGTGCAACTTCTCAAGTCAAATCTTATACAAGTTGAGGACCCCTTCTTCAAATACATGAAAGGGTTTAAATAATAAAATAAAAACTAACTATGAATAAAAATAGCTTTAAGTTGTTGAAACTGCAACATGAAAATCTGGGATTTAATTTATGAAAATATTAGTGTGATAGCCTTTTAACTGATCCATTGTATCTACTTCTCTTCTTGCACCTGCAACTGACAAATTGAGGGCATTTGCTGAATTTTTAGAGGGTGAATCGGCCTAGAATGTAGTTGAGTTGTGTACGTAGCATCAGAAAGTTTGGGAACCATGAGATTGATAGCGTTAGCAAGGCATTTGGTGGCCATCTACTGGCTGTGTGGCTTTACTAGGAAAAGCCAAAATGCATCCCAAGTCAAGTTTTTCACTTTGTTGATTTGTTCCTCTCTGTTGGCTAGATCCTGTTTCCATTGATCTTCAAGCGCTTTTCCCTTAGGGAGATTTCCTGGAGAGAAATCAGAGATCAAGTTAGTTAGATATAAGTTGTCTTTTACCAACTCGATCACACTATTCCTTGTAGCCCTAGCTCAGGAAGTAACTCTTTCGGCCTTTATTAGCTGTGATTCCCACTCCAAAAACAGGATTTATTTGTGCGATTCATGGATCTTCAGTAGATTAGTAGCCATGCCTTCTTCTAAACTTTGCCAAGAGATTAATTTTGTTACCTTATCATCAGCGCTTTCAAATTCCATCCTGGTGTCAATTTCTTGTTCAATGAGTGATGCAGTGACAGTACACAATGGGTCAACTAATGATATCTTATGGCAAAGGATGTTTAGTTGCCGAGATAAGGCTTTAGTCACTTCTAGGGATTATTTCTTGAATTCATCAACCTTTGGATAATCCTTGGATCTCTCTACCTATAATTGCAGATATGCAATTTGTTCTTCTTTAGTTTTCTTTTCCTGTTGAATTGTCACTCAAAGCTTGCTCAGTTCTTGAGACAAATTTTGTTGTTTCTGGAGAGCCTGTTGATCAATCTTTTGTTTCTCCAAACTTAGTTGTTCTTTTAGTTGCTCATTCTTCTTTTTCTACTCTACTAGCTATTGGTCAAGTTGATTGATCTTCTATTGTTCTTCCGGTGTTTACCCTTCAAGTTGAGTAATCCTTAGATCCTTCTCTTTCATTAGTTGGCTAACTTTGGAAGCATTATCCATTGTGGCAGTTGAATAGGCACCTGCATATTGGGAAAGCTTGGTCAAATCCTCAAAAGGATTAACTTTTGAGTCTTTCCATACCACATTCATCAGTTCAGATTGAGGAATTGAGAGTGGCCCCTGATCAATTTTTCTCTTTTCTCTCTATCTTTTGACCACAACCCTATGCTTTGGACTGTAAAATACATCCAGGGGTGGTATTTCCTCAACCTTCAATACAATTCCTTGGGAGGGATTTTCTAGGATTATTTCAATATCATGTTGAATATTCACTGTGTCGACTACTCCTTCAACTCTATTACTAGTAACAATAGGCTCCTATGTGTTAGCTACCTATACCAATAGGTTTCATTTTTCATGATTGGCAGGGGAAGTGCCAATATGATCTACTTTGATGATACAAATATCTCATATTTTTGTAGTGAAAATATACCTACATTTGGTTGATACTGTCTTACCTCAGAATGGGTGATCCAACAGCCTAAGTTGGGTCATGCCATGTTTCAATTTTTGTTGTAGATTAGAGAAAGAAACCTGTCCAAACAACTCAATCTTGGCAGGTAAAGTAGATAGGTAGAGAAAGAAGGTTCCCAACTGTTTAATCTGGGGCCTTGGAAGCAATAAGGGTAGCTTTAGATAGAAAATCAAAAGAAAGCCAAAGGAAAATAAAAGGCACAAAAGGGTTTGTAAATCTAAGTGCACCCTCCTTGGAGTAACAAAAAATGCTAGGCAATAGAGTGGGTAGGCAGAGAGGGTTGCAGAAAGCATGGTTCATGGCATTTCACTGGCCTAAAGCAAAGGTAAAAAACATGGTGCCAGTACAAATGGCCTACTTACAATAGTCTTGCAGAAGCTTAATAGAGCATTTCTAACTTCCAAATCACCCCCTATCACATTCATGACTAACATCCCTATGCCACCCATGTTCACAAAGAAAGTCAAAGTCTGCTATTGGTCCTAGTCTCTTTAAGAGCCACATTTCTTGTATAAATATTATTTTCATTTTGATCTACTTCCAGAAAACTAAGTTGATTTCATATAAACAGAACTTAGTATTCCACCCCCCCATCCACCCCTCTC
Organism: Pinus taeda; assembly: GCA_000404065.3. Lineage (NCBI taxonomy): Eukaryota > Viridiplantae > Streptophyta > Pinopsida > Pinales > Pinaceae > Pinus > Pinus taeda. The sequence continues at coordinate 77,113 of APFE031460160.1, read as the reverse complement.
ACTCATATTAACTACTAACCTATTACTATTTAACTCCCCATACCCCCTATTCCCCTATTACTATGTAAAACTTGGCAAAAAAGCCCGAAAAATCTAAGTATCCCCTCCCGAGCATTATAGCTCTACGTATGATTTTCAATGTCTTCAAGTGCTAAAAACATTTGAGCGCGACCCAAAGAGTGCTAAATAATTAATCCTGGGATTAATCCGGGACTTGCTCGGATTAATTAGCCAAAAACCCGCTTTGCAAGTTAACCTTTGTAAAAATCCATTTAACCCGTAACTCTGCAAAATAAGCCGAAAACCCACTTTGCTAATGTTTCCGCCGGGCTCGTATTTCCAAAATATCAATATTTTATGTTGCCCGCCTTCCATATCATACTTGCAACTTATCAACCTGTCGACCGTCGGATCTGGGCTTTCCCATCCGACGGCCCACATGCATATCGGATGGGCCTCTGTGACTGAAAGATACCACCTGAGAAACTGTCATAGGGTGACGTCAAGCCTCTGCCATGCGTCACCCCTAGATTTTCTCAGGTCGCCTTCTGACAATACCGTGACCGTATAGAAGGCGGTCCGAGAAAACCCATTTACCGCTCAGCAATACTGCCTGCCCACGCCAGCGCCACGCCCGCCCACGTCACTGCCACTTGGCGCCTTGTCAGCGCCCTCACCTGCCAGCGCTCCAATGTGTCCGCCACCTGTGCAATCCCCATGGACCACTCACAGGCTGCCATGTCACTCGATGACGTCATGCTGACGTCACCCGACCCTGACCCCACCTGATGACGTCATCCAAAAAGCACGCCAATAACAAAAAAGTCCATATTTTAGCCAATTTTCGTGTTTTTTGTCACTTTTGCCAATTGAACTATTGCTCACCTTTGCATGTGATTTACGACCACCTGTCGCCAACCTGCAAAAAATCAACCTGAAGGACGCTGCCGCCTCCCACCTGCCTGCATTTGCAACCATTGCCGGCAATTCACCAGGTATTTTCCCAAAGAATACCCTCAGAGCTTGCTTCTGTCCATAATTCTACAACACTCAATTAACAAGAGTAATTGCAACCAATTTACCAGTAAATTCCCGGAAAACCAACATCCCTTTAGAGTGGTAGGGTCGAATTTCACCTACTAAACCCATATACAGTCGCCTTTTCCTAAATTAACACTCTGTTTGCAGATTCATGGACTGAAAACCTGAAAGGCATAATTCACTGGAAAAATAGAGTTTCCAGTCCCTGTAGTCCCTAAATTAACTTCCTTTGAGCATTCTACGCCATTTGTCACCACAGTTGCCTCATTTACCCTTACAATTGGCTTTACTTCTGCAAAATTAGCCCTCTGTGTTCTCCTGCCCACTAAAACCAGTTTCAGTACAAACTCACAATTACTACCCAGCCATGGAAACACCAATAGCCCTGAATGTTCAGCCTCTGAATGCCCCACACAGAGAGCTAGAGTGGAAGGCCCTGGGTGATAGAGATTACCAGATGTTAGATTCCATGGCCATGACAGCCAAATTCAATATTCACCTGTTGAATGAGTTAAAGGCCCAATATCTCAATGGGGCTGATACCTTAGGAGTTTGGGACTCCCACATACCCATTTACAACCTTCCTCAAGTCAATGTCATCCTAGACTTGATAAATCAATGCAGGTCGAGCTATGACCCCTGTCAGAGAGCCGTCCTCAGCCCCTCAGGCTCAGTATTGTTCCATATCACCCATGAGGCCATCAATGAAATGCTCCACTTTCACACCACAAAACCCCTAACTCCTCTCTCCATCCATGACTTGATAACGAAAGGGGGCAAGTTGTCCAGTGCTCAGATTGCCAGGATTAGTCAGTTGTTTATCCAGCCACAATTTGAAGCTATGAGCACCACCCTTCCTATAGCTTATCTATATCTCAATAAGCTGGGCAAAATGCTGGTGGAGTTGATCAGTTACATCCTGGGTTATGGGTCATATGAGGATGTGGATGAAACCATTATGGCCATGCTGTCCATTTTCTCCCTAGGAATGCCTCCTGCTGTACATTATGATTTTGCCACTTTTATTGCCAATAGGATTCATGAGCAATTAATGAATCTAGAAATGGAAAAGGTGTTTAAATACACCAGGTACATCTATCATTTATTCTTGTTTTATCAGCCTGATGCCTTCCCTGTCCCTCTAAAAAAGCTAGATGCCCAGAGAAGCCCAAGGTCTGTTGTGTTTTGGTCTTCAATCTGCCATATTCTAGCTTATTCACCTTACACCTACTGTGAATTCATTGACATTTTCATCCATCCAGCTATGACCTTGTTATTGGGTGTCCCTCCTCCCAGATTGACAGAGGAAATGCAAAGAATCCTCCACCTCTCAAAGGCCTACAGCATTGGTGATTGGAACTTTTACCAACACCACATAGTAATTAGAATATATGGCTGTGAATTGAGTCCTTATAGGTTGCCAAAATATGTCCCTATGAGACTCTTTGCCCTAGAGTACTTTAGGCAGTTTGGAAATGCAGACTTTGTCCATTTCCAAAGCAAAAATAAGAAAGTGCAACTGAAGGTGAGAAATCAACTAGGCCCTTTTTCTGTACAATAAAAGGGAGGAAGGATGGAAGGAAGCTGACCTGATCCTAGAGACCCTCAGACTGCAAACCAACTTCAAATGGGTGCCTTATGACCCCAACCACTTCATTTCCCTCAGGAGGATAAAATACAAATTGGGTGGCTACGCTCACGTTAAATTGCCTCATATTGAGAAGTATGCCAATACTTTAAGCTGGAAATAGGGCACCCTAGAAGAGCCAATTGGTAGGGAGCAAATGCTAAAAAGAGAGGCAAGGAATCTTGAAAAAGAGGCTGACTTAGAAACTTGTGGACAGGTTTCTTCCTCCTGTCAAAAGCAAATTGGAGCAGCTGCCTCATCTTCCACAGCCCAGTAGCAAGCAGCCGGAGTTGCCCAACAAGAATCAAACAAAGATAAAGGTAAGCAAGTGGAGCAGGAACAGCCACCTCCTAGAACAGAGCAGCAAACAGAACAGCAAATAGAAAAGGAGGTTGAACAGCAAGAAGAACATCAAGAAGAGGGGCAACCTATGCAACAAGAGCAAATGGCTGAAGCCCCAACACCCACTGAGCAACAGGCTCAAGAGAAAATGCCTCCTGGGCAAGAAAAGACAGTGGAGGCCTCAGTGCTTCAAACTCCACAAAAGGAGGAAAAAGGAAAAAAGAGGGATAGAGAACAGGACACTCCCCTCACCACGTCAACAAATCAAGGGGAGAAAAGGCAGAGATTAAATCCCCTCTCTGAGGAAGAAATTCCTATGGGGCAATCGTTGGGAATGGGCCCACCAAGTATGGAGGCATCTTCCAGTTCCTTTCAGCAGGAACAAGAGAGAACCATTGGAGGAGAGGTCAGCTCCTCAAGCCATCAAAGGAGAATAGAGGCAGGCATCAAGCAACAGTTTATTGAGATCAAGAGGAGAAATGAGCCACTCAGGCTCCAAATCTACAACCAGTTGCTGAAGATGGCCCCTACCAATCAACAAAGGCTTATGTCAGCCTATGACATCACGGAAGGAAAAATGATCATGAGTCATTTCATGCCCACCATGCTGCAGCCACAGTCAGCTGCAGACTATATAAGAACCAACCTTGAGGTTCTTGCAAAGGACATCCACCATATGGACCAAATAGAGCTTCACAAGCAAACGGGTGAAATGTTCTATGCAACATTGGCAGACAAAACAATGTCGGCTAATAGGTTGGAAAACAGCCTAAATAATACAGCTGCCCAACTTGAGTTGGAGAAGGCATCCTCCCTGGCCAAAGACAACAGGATCAAGTCTTTGGAAGATATAATTATAGAGCTTGGGCATGACCCCAAGGATCCAAATGCCATACAATCACTGCTGAAGATAAGAGATGCAGACCTTGCAGCCCTAAGAAAGAAGGTGAAGCTCCCAACAACCATTCACCCCCAAACAGATGAGGTTGCTCAGTAGAGGCAAGACCAGGAGGTAGCTACATTGCTGGTAGCACTGCACAAACAGCTAGTGCAGACAGAAGGGAAGCTGGAGGACACAGAGGCTGCATTGCAGGCAGCCCTGCAGCAGAAAGAGGGAGGCCAGACTTCTCAGCCCCCTCCAGAGGTTATAAACCTTGAGGATCCCCCAAAGACTACTCCTCCTCCCACATCACCAGCAGCACCATCAACATCAACAACAGCACCAGCACCAACTACAGAGCAGGCTCCGAGCCTCGACATGTAGAAATTGATGAGTGAGATCTAGGCCCTCGAAGCCCAGATGACAGAACTGAATGGAGCCAAGGAGAATTTGGCCAAGCTGAATGAGAAATATGACAAATCCAAGCAGAATGTGGCTGAGAAAGGGAGAGAAATAAAAGCTCTCAAAGAAAGGATAAAGGAGCTAGAGAAAGAGCTCACCCTTGACAAAGTGGTGGCTGAGATCAGGACAATTTTGTGGACCCACATTGGCAATCAATAACGGATATGTGGCAATACATTGAAAGCTACCATGGACAAATGGAGCTCATAGGCAAAGCACAAAAGGAAGTCCATAGAGCAAGGGCATCTCTAGGCAGTATGCCTGAGATAGCCAACAGAATGATTAATGTGCTTAATAACCGGACAGGTCCTCAGATGGCAGCAATTGGGATCTCCAACAGGACATAAACTATCCAGCTAATAAAGAGGTTCCTCACACTGAAAAGCCTGGTGCAGACATTGGATAGAAGAAGCCAGGACATGCAAATAGAGGTCAACAAGTTCATGGACAAGTTTGCAGCATTACAGGGCATATGTCTTCCAATCTTGCTCAACAGTGCAGGGAAACTTCTATCACATGAGGTTTATGCAAAAAGGGTGAACACATTTGCCACCCATCAGATTAGTCAAGGATCAAGCAGCTGACAGGTAACAGGGCCAGCATCTGGGCAAAGTCTCTATGACAGAGTATAAAATTTGTTTTTTATTATGAATGAGATCAGCCATTTATTTGAAGTGCCTCCGAACTTCTACAAATACACAGAGGTAGATGAGACCTTGGATGCAATTTTGAGGCATCAATTGCCTACACAGGAATGGTGGACCTCAATGATACAGTTATTATTATAAGCAGGGGGTTTCATCAAAGTTTTGTCATCAAAATATATAAGTCATCACATTCAGAAAGTATGATGCATATACTATGACTGGAAAAAGTGGAATGAGCCAACTCAGCAGGAAGATTCGGCCACCAAAAGCAACAATAACAGCTACAGGTAACAGAGCCGAGAAAGCTACAGCATGACAGAGTATAAAGACACATCATTCAGCGTTAAAGCAGAACGCTCAACCGACTCAGTGTCCTCCAAAGGTCAAGAAGAGTTCTGACAGAATTAAAGACCATTTATCCTACATTTAGAGTAGCAATAACTTTCTTATCTGATATTTTGTAAAGTTCGTGAGCATAGTTAATTTATCAAATGACTCAGCATTCAGATATTTTGTAAAACCTATTGTATATATTCCCCCTCACACAAACTTTCAAGGGGTTGTTGGTTTTTGTTGTTCTCTTATGAAGAAATGAGAACTTGGTTGTAACTTACAGAAGGATGATATAAATAAAGCTTGGAGTTTGCAGGAACTGAGTCTTACTGGTGCATGCTGTGACTGGAACCATTGAATGCTACAGGATTCTAGTGCTATGGCTTAATATAATAAGTGTTTCTCTATTTCTGTTAATGTTCTTTTATTTGTTTTAACTCATGACTCTCACAGGTTGTTCTAAATCTAGGAAAGAAAGAAAAGGAATAGCTTAGGACTTGTCCATGGAGACACCCTGATCTCAATCTATCTTCACTATAAATGTTTTTCTATAACTTCAGTTGTTTAAATTGGAATTCTTAACTGCTCCAATAAGCCCTGAATATCTCACAGTCACTATTTAGTAATTCATTTATGCTACTAAGTAGAAATTGTTGTTCAAATTGGTATCACACTGTCTTTAACTCCATTTCCCATTGTTTCACTCACTAAACGGAAAATTATATTAACAATAGCCATCTAGCCTTGCAGCAAAACTTTCTCCATCATAGGCACCAGAACTATCTCACATTTCTGACTCCATATGCCCAATGGATTAGCATCTTCTGCACATTTCATGCCCTTCTTACAACAAAATTTCACCAACCAAATTCTCAAACAAGAAACTAAGACTTTTAACTAGCCTAAAATATTCACAACGCATAGCTAAAACTTAAAGAGAGAGCCCTCTCTAATTATAGATAGGCTAGGATCTTTAATCCAAAGGTTGGTTAGTGGTTACCCCGGCCGTATTCCCTTTGGGAGTCATAGGGAACAACCTGGGGTTAACAGCTGGTCTGGATGCTGTTGATGGATGTTTCTGATGGTGTAGATCATATGATAGTTGCTGATGACTATCATGGTCTTGTTTAAGATATCTGGTCTCTGTTATATATGTCATGTATATATTTTAATGTAATGGTCATGGAAAGATCTAATTTGTAACCCCATTATGCATAGGATGGATGATGTAATGTTTCTTGTTTTTTACATGTATAAACAATTGATGTATCCCCACTTGGTTGGGTGGATGAGTCAAATTTCGTATATCCCCACTTGGTTGGGAGATGGATGTATGTATGAGTCATTGGTGATAGGAAGGTCATTTGGGATGTGTGTATGTGCAGACTTTTCTTATGCTCAGGGGGAGCATGGACTCAATCATGGGAGCTCAATCAGCACACTGCAACATATCAAAGAATTCAGCATGCACTCAAGGGGAGCATGACCCTTTGCCCTTGATACCAAAGGGGGAGAGTGACTTGGTTTGGTTGTTGCCATCAAGTCCAAAGGGGGAGATTTTCGGCATTATGATGTATGTGTTGTACTTGATGGCAACCCACTTGTAGCAGAACAACTCACCTATATATGGTAACTAGATGAATCTACATAAGAGATATCAGATGTGACAGAATGCATGACAGTAGTGTTTACAGATGTGATGTAATGCAGGGCAGCTTCAAGGAATCAGTTCAGAAGGCAACTCACCCAAATGAAAGTATAGCAAGTAAACAGCAAATAATTACATATCAGTCTTCACAGAATGAAGAAAAAGAGGTATATGCAGGTTCACCATTGACCAAGCTGCATATACATGCAGGTTCACAGTATACAAGCCGCGTATACATACACATGCACTTTCACAGAAGGAAAAGCGTGTATACCTTAGAAAACTAAATGTTTGGTCCGAAGTATTTGTTCCATGGTATTTTGATCCATGGTATTGGTCCAAGGTATCTAGTTTGAGGTATTGACCCTAGGTATTTGGTCCAAGGTATTGTCCTAAGTGGTTTTGGTCCTTGGTATTGAGAAAGGCCTAAGACTATAAAAGGAGGAGAAGATCATTAGGCCAAGGTGTGCAAGTATCGAATAGCTAATGAAGTGTGAGATCTAATATGCAGGTTATTGGCTTATGGTGTTGTGCTTGATCTAAACTAAGGATGAAATTTAGCATTTGATGAAGGATAAGATCTAATGATGTATCAGGATCTCAAGGCTTGAAGTGATTTATCCTTATGTGGTTTGATCATTTATCTGAATAACTGGCGCATGTTGTAATCTATAAATATGATGATCTGGGTATGACTAAAGCCTGGAATAGTTTTAATGTTTAAATCATCATTTTCAGATCTGTACGTAGGTTCACTTTAGGAAAAGAGAATTTACATGCTGGTTTTGTATATCAAAGCAGTGTATACATCATAAATTTGATTTGCAGATCTACACGCTGGTTCGCCTTAAGGAAAGAATGTATGCACGTAGGCTCGACACATGAAAGTTAGCGTATACCTTATAAAATATGTTTTAGTTGCTTCTGCTTGCTGTTGCAGTGTTCTGGGTTCTGGCTTGGGTTCTGGTTACTATATTCTGGTGACAGCATTCTGAATTATTAGATTGATGGAGTGATTGATTGATTCGGTTGTGGTTGGTTCAAAAAGGAGATTGGTTGATGCAGATATATTTGAAGATTGATGTTGTTGATGGATCCAGTCTGAAAAATTAGGAAATGAGGTCCCTGGAAGAAAAGAGAAGGTTTTAGCCTTCTGTAGGCCGACACATATGCACTAGTAAACATATCAGTTAGTATAAGAGCTAGGGGGTTGTAGCTCCCTTCCAGTAAAAGCTGGAGAACGAGAGAAGTTTGTAGCCTTCTGCAAGTAAAAGCCTGCGTACTGGTATAAGACTTCACCAGTACAAAAATTGTAAACAGAATTCTCTTATTATTAAAAGAAGACAGAGACGATTGTAGCAGGTGGTTTTCACCCACATTGGGTTTCCACCTTATATCTTGGTGTTCATGTGTTTCTTATGTTTGATGGTCTGTTCTATTTTTACTACACCTGGTTATTGTTTATGTGGTTAATGAAGTTCCAATGCACTGATTAAAGATCAACATATGATGAATTAACTGAATCATAAATTTACTGGATATACGCTAGTTGCCTTAAACACAATTGTGTGTACACGCGAGTTCCATTAACTGAAGTAGCGTATACAAATCTGATTATGGAAATGAAAAATTATTGACTTGCTAATACTGATTCACCCCCCCCCCAGTATTATTTCCAACACTTTATTTCTTCATTCTCTATAACTAATAGGCGATACATTCCAATATTAGGAAGAGTGACATCTGACATTAATTGTATTTCATGTTGTATTTCTCTTTTAGGAGGAAGATTTTTTGGTTCCTTAAATAGATTTTGAAAAGAATCTACCACTTTAACCATTCTATATTTGAACTGAGATTCACAACCTGAAAAACATCCTGTCGATCCTGATGTTGTTCTTTCATGACCATAAGTACATATTTCTTACTTGAACTTATTAATCTCTTCATATGATTAACTGAAACTAAATCCAAGTGTGTTTTAAGTTTATGTGATCCAGGTGGATGTTGGTGGCCACCCACCTATCCCATTTGGACCCCCACAACTGTCTCTTTCAGTTTTTCAGTTTCCTTAATTATAGCACAGTTTACTATTTTTAGTAGTTTTTTGGGTCCTAAACTTCAGGAGCCGTTTTGAGGCCCTAAATGACGTTTTTTGGGAAATCTACCGTCAACGATTTTCTGTCAAAAGTCACCTTTTTCATCTTAGTCCTTGGAGAGATCTTTCCAACGGGCTATCATGCGATTCAAACGGAGATAATATGACCAATTCGCAACCCCGGGAAGTTGGTTATCCAACTCACCCCAACGGGGCCCACAAACTCTTGGTGTTACATCTCCTCGGGTTAGGGTTTTGGTTGTTTAGGGTTTTCTCTTATTGTTCAATAATAAAAAGGCCCTTGAGCCTCATTGTAAGACAGTTCAGAGGCATGTAGCTGCCACATCTCTTCAAGGAGATAAGCTACCATCGCCCTAGCTGGTTTATTTCCATTTCTGTTTGTAAGCATATTTCAGTATTTTACAATAATGAAATGAAGTATCATTTCTATTGCATATCTATCTTTATGGTTATCCCTGTAGTTTGTTGCATTCCTATTTAAATCCAAATCAATGGTATCAGAGCGTTCTGTTTTTTCTCTGTTTTTCTTTGCATGTCCCCAACGAGGTCGGGATATAAGGAGTTAGCGCTTGAACTGGTCGAACCTTTGCAAGACCAGCCTCACAAATCTTGACGACCTCCCATGGTGGATGAGAAGAAAGATAAGGGGACGAGAGATCCTATCAAAATCTTGCTCGAAGAAGCCCTCGAGTGGCAAAGGAACGCGATGATGGATAGCTTTGCGCAGATCCTTTAGCAGCTACCCAAAGATGACGCATCTGCTTCCAACAGCTACTCTGGAAATGCCACACCCTTTAAGGTACAAGTTAATTTTGAAAGCCCCATCTTTGAGGGTCAAATAGACGCAGATGTCGTAGATAAATGGTTAAATCTGCTAGATGGGTATTTTTTTGTTCATGAATTTTTGAGTCGGGAAAATATTGTTTTCGCTCTTCTCAAAGCAGCCCCCCACGTCAAGCACTGGTGGGAAACCTACTACAAGCAGAAGGATGAAAGTACAGGCTCACTATTTTCAGCTGCACCCACTTGGAATGACTTCTGAGATGCCATCAAGGAGTAGTACTACCCTTTCAAAAGCTATGAGGACAAATACATCAAATGGACCACACTGCGGCAGGGACGAGACCAAGATGTGTCGGAGTTCACAAACATTTTTCATACCCTTTGCACACAATTGGGTATCAAAGATGTTGAGCTGCATCTGGTACTCAAATATCGTGGCTGCCTACACAGATACATCCAGGAAGAGATGGAGTTCTTGAACATCTCCTCACTTGGCACAGCATACCGATCCGCTGTCAAAATCGAGCAAAAGTTCAAACAGAAGAAACGAGACTTTGGATCTGCAAATCCGAAGCCCAAAGGAAAAAGCCAAGGCGGGGTGACCCAAGACAACCCCTCGAAGCCGCAAAAAAATAAAAACACCATGAAGCCAAAGAAGGACACACGAAAGTGTGTGAGTTCCAAGAGTCCCCACTCATAACATAAGTGGAGTTTCAGACCAAGCCAGTCCGCATAGTGGCCGAGTTGAAGGCTTCCAAATCAGAATGCATGTTCCGACCCTGAGCCGAGAACTGACAAGGAATGGCAAAGGGGAAGTAGATCATTGATGCAAAGCCCAAGCCACTGTTGCCACCGCCAAGATCCACGAAAATGGAGCTCGATGAATCTAGAGGAGGGGGAGTCTTTTCCACTCACATGATGTGGGTGAAGGGTTTCGCCGCTGGCATTCATTGTCGACAAGTGGCACCAAAGAACCTCATTTCATAGAGGTCGTGAAGCAGTTGGGCCTACCACTACACCACAACCCACAACATACAGTATCGAGTGGCTTCCGAAGGACGAGAATATTCAAAGTTTGTCAAGCAATGTCGCCCCCCTACAGCATCAAGCCCTTCACAGACGAGGTATTGTGTGATGTTACACCTTTGGATGTTTGTGACGTATTATTAGGCTAGCCATACTTGTGGAGGCGACATGCTGTGTATGAGTCAAGGCCTCGTGTTGTCATTATTTCTATAATAATTCATAATACAGGATACCAGAGGTAGCTCCACCTATCGCCACCTCTTTGATCACTGCTAAGAAAGGCGGCAAGCTCATCTCACACACTAGGAAATTTATTTTTTGTCTGGTTCGCTCCCAAAGTAAGGGGAAGATCGTTACTACATCCATGACCCCTATGAAGGGTTCCTCCATGCAGCAGTAGCAACATAGGGATACAGTCATGACAGAACACAAGAACAACTTCTCCTTACCCATAGAGGTATCACACAAGTTTCAGGTGGGCGACAAAGTTTGGTTACATCTGCAGAGAGAACGCCTTACCAGAACCCATCAAAAACTCAAACCACTTCGACATGGTCCTTACACCAGTAACAAGGCTACGGGCAACAATGCTTTAAAGCATAGCATTCCTCCATTCCTTCGCTTTCACCGAGTGTTCAATGTGGACCGTTGTCGACCATGCTTCCCACCATTTCTAGACACATCAGAGATCGCAGAACAGCTCACCAGAGACCCAGCTCAGTAGAAGCTTCCTCATCTCAGGGAGGAACTCAATGCAATGGGGAGCATTACTTCCTAAGGGGTGAGGAATGATCTAGGTGGATGTTGGTGGCCACCCACCTATCCCATTTGGACCCCCACAACTGTCTCTTTCAGTTTTTCAGTTTCCTTAATTATAGCACAGTTTACTATTTTTAGCAGTTTTTTGGGTCCTAAACTTCCAGAGCTGTTTTGAGGCCCTAAACGATGTTTTTCACCCCCACAATTGTCTCTTTCAGTTTTTCAGTTTCCTTAATTATAGCACAGTTTACTATTTTTAGCAGTTTTTGGGTACTAAACTTTCGGAGCCGTTTTGAGGCCCTAAACGACGTTTTTTGGGAAATCTACCATCAACAATTTTCTGTCTAAAATTGTCTTCTTCGTCGTAGTCCTCGGAGAGATATTTCCAATGGGCTATCATGCGCATCAAATGGAAATAATATGACCAATTCGCGACCCCGAGAAGTTGGTTGTCCAACTCACCCCAACAGGGCCCACAAACTCTTGGTGTTACATCTCCTCGGGTTAGGGTCTTGGTTGTTTAGGGTTTTCTCTTATTTTCAATAATAAAAATGCCCTTGAGCCTCATTGTAAGATAGTTCAGAGGCATGTAGCCACCACATCTCTTCTCAGAGATAAGCTATCATCGCCCTAGTTGGTTTATTTCCATTTCTGTTTGTAAGCATATTTCAGTATGTTACAGTAATGAAATGAAGTATTATTTCTGTTGCATATCTGTCTTTATGGTTATCTTTGTAATTTGTCATGTTCCTGTTTAAATCTGAATCATTATGTGCCTTGACAATAAATTCAATCCCATCTTTCTTAAGATGATATTTTTTCTATTTCCTATAAAACACTGCATCATGATCATAGAGATAAGGACTTCCTAGCACTACTCCACATATATATGTTGGAATACTTCATCAATGTAGTGATTTGATATGGCAAACTTTAATCGACACTGTTTTGTGACATTAATATGAGTCTCTTTATTCAGCCAACCTAAAGGGTATGGTCTTGGATGATTATGTGTCTCCAAACCCAATTTCTTAACTAAATCTTCATATATTAAATTTGCCTGTGATCCATTGTCAAATAATGTATCTATCTTTGTGTGCTTAAAATTTATCCTTATGTGAAATAATTCAACCCTTTTATCCTCATTTAGATGATTTCAATTTGAAGAAGGTATACAAGTGTTAGAACTTGAACCAGTATCAGAAGTTTTACCTATTCAAACCATTGCGGTTATTTTACCTTCATCATCTGAGGCGGAGCCCAAATCTTGTTGGATTTTAGTATTGGCCTTCTTTTCACCTTTCTTATTTTGAAAATTCTTCAGTTTGAGTTATGGGTGAAGTTTCCAACATCTGGACTTATCATGTCTGATCCTCTAGCAATGAGTACAAGTAGGTCTTTCACCTTCCTTCTGAGTTGTTGCTGATCTCTTTCCCTTAAGATTACCCTTCTTCTTCTTGTTTTTGGAATCCTTTATTTCAAATTGTCTCGATGGTTTCTGTGAAAACTTGAATGGTCTACCACCTGATTCAATATGTATGGCTTGAACACACATTTCATCAAAATCATCAGGATTAAACATCAAAAATGTATGCTGCAAACATGAATGTATCCAATGAAATACCAAGCACCAATGCTTTCTTTCTGAACTCCTGAGTAAACTCCTGAACACTCCGCCATCTACCTTGCCTCAGATGTTGCCTATCAATAATAGCTTGTTGCATGTATCCCAAAGGATAAAATTGTTTCCTAAGAGATTTTGAAAACTTAGACCATGAAGAGATGATTTTTCCTTTTCGCTTTACATCTATTTTAGTTTTACTTTCCCACCAAATTAATGTTGTTCCCCCCATTCTAAGTGTAGCTAAATGAATTTTCGTTTTATCGTCAAAGATGTTCTAAATACGATAAAACACTTCTAACTGCTTAATCCAGTTATCTAACTTTTCAGGATTCATTTCACCATCATAAATAGGTAATTCAAATTTTACATCAAGTTTCAAAAGAGAGGTTTTCTTCGTTTTCTTTTTTGTTTCAGATTTTGTACTAGAAGAAGAAGAAGAAGAAGAAGAAGGGGATGATGAAGATGATGGAGGTGAAGGAGGTTTATCAGCCTTGCCTTTGCCTTTGTCCTTCTTTGATGTATTTGAAGATGAAGTTGCATCTCGCGCCTTTTTGTCTTCGTAAAATTCTCCCAACATCTGTTGCATAGTCAAAAATGCTTGCTGAAATTGTTCATCACTCATATTAGTTTCAATATTTTCACCTGCATCAAATCCTGTCATGGTCGACTTATGAATGACTTGTTGCTTTCCAACCTCTGGATCAATCTGCTCAAGGATTCCTTCTCCACATTTTGATTTTGACCTGGTTAACATTCAATGGCAAATTCTACAAATGCAACCTGCTCTAATACCAAATCGAAAGAACTGCTTGAGAAGAAAGACTTTACGACAACTGATAAAACATAAGTAAGATGCAAAACAGTAATGAAAATGGCAAATACACAGGGATACCACACAGGAAAATTGATTACGAAGTTCGTCCCTGATGGACCACATCTTCAGGTCCACTTTCAATATGGGTGACAACTTTATTAGGATTGAAACCAAGGAGGCCAATTACACAGAGAATTGACCAGACTGAATGTGCACGTAGGCACTTCTGATCACTATCATAAGGAATCTCTCTGAACTACCTTTCAAACACCTGTCACAGTTTCCAATTCTGACTCCCGATGCTCCTGTTACACTAAAAACAAAACAGCCTCTAACCTCCAGAATCTACATACCAAAACTCCAAAACCACTCTAATACACTTCAATGAGAAAACTACCTTTTTAAAAGCCTGAAAAAACACTCAAATCTCCTTAGGTTTAATTTGGGATGAACAAGCTACATTCTGGGGTTGTTTTGGGTCTCAGTCTAGTCATGAACTGACACCTAGGATAAGGTTCATGATCCTCGAATTAATTGTTTAAATAGATTTGTAACAAAAGCCATTTTTAAACTATATAATAAAATGAACCCGTTGGCGCCTTGTTGAACGGGCAGAGGAGGTTGACCGCTCGCATGTGAACAAGGAGGTCTAACCATTGTTTGAAATCTATTGGTTTATCCGCCTAGCATTTCCGGTTGGCGGTCTACAACGTGCCATGTGGCAGCACATCTCCCCGGCGGTTTCGGCAGATAATCAGTTGCGGTTACACCTGGCGGTTTTCCATTGTTCACATGTCACCACAACCTCTGAAGGTTTATCCTCCACACAGTTAGGTTGTTTAATAACCTCCGCTACAAACTCTAACCCTATTATTAACTTATCCGCTCACATGAGCTTGTAACCCCTCGCAGTTCCGACGCGATTTTAAGCCGGAAATTAGAGACCTGTGGGTTGTTTTGTAATGTTTTTACAATGTTTTAAAGCTTTGCACCATGGCTAAATGGTTGTAGTGTTAGGGTTTAGGTTCCTAGGTGTAGGTTAAGGTTTGTCCACAATAGATATGTAGAGCTAGGTGCTAGGCTTAGGTTTTTAGTACAATATAGAAGTCTTTAGACTTTTGTACATCATTAAAAAAAAAAAAAAAAACACTTTTACAATAAATTGTCACAATGTGACATCAAACCCATAAAGCACATCACTGAACCAAACACTACTGATGAAGACTGAACACTGCATAGAACTTCATGCTGATGATGAACCAAACCTGTGTAACTGATCTAACAAGATCCTCCTGGATCATTAGATCTCTACTTTGTGGGAACAATGCTTTAGATTATCTTCTGTAGGGTATATAATGACATTAAGAGTTAGATCTAAGCCATGACTGACATTGTGTTGGGAGTTGGATGAGGAGGCTTCAAAGGACGATGAGACAGTAGTATAGGTAGTAGGAGTTTTATCCTTCCAGGCTCTCTTGGAAATTAATTTCTCTGGAACAGATACAGAAGGTTTTTTCTGCTGAGAGGTACCTGAATGAGTGTGAGGCTTTCTAAAAGCTAGGATGATAAATGATAATAATATTTGTGGAGTCGACAAGGTGATGACGATGCAATCAGAACGTATTTTCTCACCTACACAAAGAGTGTTTCACTTGTCGTATCCTAGGGGAAAAATCCTTCAATACGTTCCCTAGCAACGACGCCAAAAGATGTTGTCGCTTCCAGAGACAGCCTTGGATTTCTTACAAGACCAGTGCCTGGTAACATCTATCTTTATGTGTCTTATATGATCTTCAGGAAACTAGAGACATCATATACATCTTATACACATAGTAATTACAAATATACAAATGACAACATGGATTGGTTCCTTCATCCAAGGATATAATCCATGTATTTCTGGTATCCTTTCACATATACAACTCATGGGAATATAGGAAAAAACTAGTGGAGGTCAAGTAATTTGAGGACTTATAGTTTAATCAACTTTTTCAAACTAATGAAAGAAGAGAGAGAAGACTAACTCATCACATAGATCTTGAAACCTCAAGATTTCTATACTTATCTCAGTTATAAATAGACATATGGATGTACAAGGAATGGATGTTATGATTTATGGAGCGCAAATTTAAAGATATAATCTCAGAATTACATACATGATTATGCATTAACTAGTCAACACAAATGAATCCATAAGAGCATATGAGATATTTTTGGCAACTACAATTACATGAAATCAGAGAAAAAATGTGAACATAATGGAATTTAAATAGAGAAATAACATATTGTAATACTCGAAGGTTGGAATCGCCACTATTTCATTTATAATCTGAAAGATGCAAATCTGGAATTAACACCACTTCAGAAATTACATCAGTTTTTTCCACCGAATTCAGAACCTTTTTAAGTGTTTCTTCCTACATTTTATAAGGAAAGGGGGAGCAAGGAAATCAGTTACAAAAATATCTTATGGCTGGAATTTACAGTTGTTTGTATGACTAGCTGTCTCAACATGAAGCCTCTAGTTGTTACAACAGTAAGACACCTTTCTTGAAAATAAAACAGAATAACAGCAACAACAATTGAAAACAACAAAAACAGAATTAATCAATGAAACTAAAATGATGGTCTTGAAAATATCTCCACGCCACTCTTCTTTGATGGCCTCTGGTCTAAGCTTGTTTCTGCTAAATCACGGTTAATCCTCTCTCAGGTGGTTCCTTGTCACTTTCAGCCTTCAACAGTCTTGTTCCTTCTCTTTCATGAAGCGAGGGTGGTTACCCATCATGGCGATAACATACTCTGAATGCGGTTGCCAACTCATCCGCCCTCCCAGAATCCATGTAAGACATTATCGTCACCCTGATATGCCTGGTGATGTAACTATGGTGTAATATGGAGTGTGAGGATGAGTGGTTTTCGGAGGGGGTATGAGAAATAAGTGGTTTTCGGAGGGGGGTGTGAGGCCGGTAAGGGAAGGTTTGTGAAGGTAGGGGGGTGGGGTGTGGGGGGGGGGGGGGGGGGGGGGGGGAGGGGGGGGGGGGGGGTTTATGAAATGATATGAGAGGGACCGTAGCCGGCGGGGACTGGAGGCGAAACCACTTTTTTAGACCCCCCAGATAAAGGGAAACATGACGAGGGGCCTAAAAGGCCTAGGAGCCATCGATCTAGGCAAAGTCAATCTAGGTCATCCAGAGATGGGGGATGTTGATCCGAATGGAAAATGGCATCCACCCATGGTATTCATCCATCCATAGTATTCATTCACCCATGGCATTTACTGTTAGTCCCCTATACTACTAGTGTAACCCCTTATTGTTATTAGTACAACCCCTTATTATATTGTTGTACCCATGTAGTCCCCATAGATGCCCACTATTGTTATTATTGTGCCCTTATTATTATTGTTATCTCGGCTCTGACTATATTATGACCCCTTAGACTCCTATATATAGAAAAGAGGTCTTGTCATAGCATCCAATAATTGCTCATTTATGTAATGTAAAGGAGGTTCCCCCCTCGAAGAGGCTGAATTCTAAGGTGTTTATCTATCTTTTCTATCTTTTTGTGAGTTGCTTTCATAGCATTTGGTATCAAAGCTTTGGATTCTAGGGTTTTGCTGCTCCAAATAGGTCATCATGGCATTTTCGCTATAACTTTCTTTCTGTGATGTTTCAAAAGCTAAAAACAAAACCTATTTGAGAAGAAATCGCACTGAACCTCAGATCCGAATATCAGAGCTTTTTGCACTATATTTGCGGATATATGATCTAAGGAAGTTGGTCTTTTTGCAGACTCCTAAATTACATTCCAAAAGAGGTGACCTGGGGAATATCGTTATAACTTTCTCTCTGAGCATCGGATTGAAATTTCGTAAGAGGTACAAAAAGAGGATGGACTATAGTTTCTTGTATATATTTGTTTAAAGCTGAAGGTCGAAATAGTGACACGTGGCATGTCATACAATTTCAATCTACTGAACTAGTCTATAATCAGGTCATTGTGGAAGATTTGGCATAACTCTTCCTTGGAGAATCCAATTTGGATATCACTAGTGGCATTGGAAAGAGGACACATAGGGCCACTAAAGGCCGCAATTTAAAAACTGAAAGAACCGAAATTATAGAGTTATAGTCATTTCAAGATCGAGCTCCTAAAATCAAGAAAAGGCGATATGAGGAAGTTTGATGGCAATCCGGTAAATTAGATACTTCAGATGGAGCAATATTTTGATCTACATGGTGTACCATTGTTACAAAAGGTATGTATTGCATCTTCATATTTAGAACCGGTTCAATTTTTATGGTATAAAGGGCTATTTTCTCATAAACAACTTGTTACGTGGTCAATTTGCATGGAGGAAATTATAGCACATTATGAGGATACAAAGAGCAACACCACAGCAATTGGAAAGAGTAAATAAGATTTGTTACATATGGAAAGTAAAATTATGGCAACAAGGAAGTCTACCCCTCACAACTATAAATATGGAAGTGTTGTTTCTTCTAGCCTTCCACAACCTACAAGGGTTACACCACAACAATTGGAAGAAAAAAGAGAAAAATGGCTTTGTTACAATTGTGATAGCAAATGCACTAAAGGTCGTAAGTGTGTTGAGAAGAAATTATTTTACACAGAGTATGAAGAGGAAGATGAAAAGGATCAAGAAACATCAAAATAAGAGGATATACGCCAGGACCCAACCCCAGAGAAAGAAGAAATGAATCAAACCATATCTTGTAAAGCATTGGCAAGAATTACCACTCCTTAAAATCTCAAGATAGAAGGACATATCAAGAAGAAAAAGGTGCAAGAAGTGAAAGATCACATCGAGAAAGAAGAAATGAATCTGATCATATATTGTAATTCATTGGTCAGAATTACCACTCCTCAAACTATCAAGATAGAAGGGCATATCAAGAAGAAAAATGTTCAAGAAGTGAAAGATCACATCGAGCATCAAGAAATGAATCCTACCATATCTTGTAAAAGATTGGAAGAAATTAATCCTGCTCAAACTCTAAAGATAGAAGGACATATCAAGAAGAAAAAGGTTCAAGCAATGAAAGATCACATCGAGCATCAACAACAAGTTCTCCAACTTTTAAGGATAACACCACTTTGGTGGAAAATT
Source organism: Pinus taeda (assembly GCA_000404065.3). Classification (NCBI taxonomy): domain Eukaryota; kingdom Viridiplantae; phylum Streptophyta; class Pinopsida; order Pinales; family Pinaceae; genus Pinus; species Pinus taeda. Next base: position 57,874 of record APFE031460160.1, on the reverse strand, counting down.
GAATGAAACAATAGGTAGATCAACATCGTAGTGAAAAATGTTTTGATGCAGGTGATTGGGTATTTTTACTGTTACATCTCAAGCAAGCTATTTATCAGAAGGAAATGTTGGCAATACTACATGAACTTAAGAAATGGTGACCTTACTGAATGGGAAGACACTTCAAGGTAAAAATGGATCATGATAGTCTTAAATACTTTTTAGAACAACTATTATCTTTATAAGAATAGAAAAAATGTGTCACAAATATGTTGGGTTATGACTTTGACATCATCTACAGAAAATGGAAGCAAATTTTTGTTGCAGATGCACTCTCAAGAAAGGATGAGGATGTGGAAGCATTGTTTTGTGCTATTTATCTTATCCAGCCAGATTGGATAAATGAAGCAAGGGATGAATGGAAGAAGGATGAAGAAGTATGGCCACTTATTCAAAAGTTGCACAGGATCCCAATTCAAACAATATTGCTAGAAATTGAAGAGGAAGGAAAAATCATATTGGAACCTGGAGCAGTCACAGAAATAAGAACCCGACAGCTACGAAATCAATCAATATCAGAGTATATCATCAAGTGGAATAAATTACTCGCTGAAGATTCCACATGGGAGGACAAGAATTTTATATAGAAGCGTCAAGAACTACTCAAGCATTGATGACAACACTTTTTGAAGGAGAGGGGCATGTTAGGCCCTTATACTATTAGTATAATCCCTTATTGTTATTAGTGCAACCCCCTTATTATATTGATGTAACCATGTAGTGCCCATATTGTTACTATTGTGCCCCATAGAAGCCCACCATTATTATTATTGTGCCCTTACATTATTATTGTTATGTCGGCTCTGATTATATTATGACCCCTTAGTCACCTATATATAGAAAGGAGGTATTTTCATTTGTATCATCCAAGAATTGTTCATTTATGTAATGTAAAGGAGGTTGCCCCCTCGACGAGGCTGAATTCTAAGGCGTTGATCTATATTTTCTATCTTTTCTTGAGCTGGTTTCATGACATTTGGTATCAGAGCTTTGGATTTTAGGGTTCCGCTGCTCCAAACAGGTCATCGTGGAAATTTCACGATAACGATTTATATGCAATGTTGCAGAAGCTAAAAAAAAACCCATTTGAGAAGAGATTGTGCTAAATCTTTGGTCCAAATTTTAGAGCTTTTCGCACTATATTTCTTGAGATATGGTCTGAGGAAGTTGGTCTTTTTACAAACTCCTGAATTACATTCCAAATAGGTGACCTGGGGAAATCGTCATAACTCTCCCTCTGAGCATCGGATTGACATTTCATTAGAAAGTATAAAAAGGGGATGGATTGCAGTATCGTGTATATATTTTTCAGAGAAAAAGGTCAAAATAGTGACTCGTGGCACGCCATACAAGTTCGCTCTACTGAACTAGTCTATAATCAGGTCACTATGGGAGATTCTCCATAACTCTTCCTTGGAGAATCCAATTTGGATCAGAATGGTGGCATTGGAAAGAGGACGTAGAGGGCTACTGCAAGTTGCAATTCCAGAACTACATGATCCAAAAGTAAAGAGATATATCAACGGCAATATCGAGCTCCTAAAATTAAGAAAAAGCAAGATGAGGAAGTTTGATGGCAAGGATCCAGTAAATTGGATACTTCAGATGGAGAAATATTTTGATTTACATGGTGTACCACTATTACACAATATTTGGAAAGAGTAGAATGGCTTTATCACATAGTCGAATGTAAAATTATGGCAACAAGGAAGTCTACCCCTCACAACTATAAATATGGAAGTGGTGTTTCTTCTAGCCTTCCACAACCTACAAGGGTTACACCACAACAATTAGAAGAAAAAAGAGAAAAAGGGGCTTTGTTACAATTGTGATAGCAAATGCACAAAAGGTCATAAGTGTACTGAGAAGAAATTATTTTACATAGATTATGAAGAGGAGGAAGAAAAGGATCAAGAAACATCAAAAGAAGAGGATAAATGCCAATACCCAACCCCAGAGAAAGAAGAAATGAATCAAACCATATCTTGTAAAGCATTGGCAAGAATTACCACTCCTCAAACTCTCAAGATAAAAGAACATATCAAGAAGAAAAGAGTGCAAGAAGTGAAAGATCACATCGAGAAAGAAGAAATGAATCCAACCATATCTTGTAATTCATTGGTCAGAATTACCACTCCTCAAACTATCAAGATAGGAGGGCATATCAAGAAGAAAAATGTTCAAGAAGTGAAAGATCACATCGAGCATCAAGAAATGAATCCGACCATATCTTGTAAAAGATTGGAAGAAATTACCACTGCTCAAACTCTAAAGATAGAAGGACATATCAAGAAGAAAAAGGTACAAGCAATGAAAGATCACATCAAGCATCAACAACAAGTTCTCCAACTTTTAAAGGATAACACCACTTTGGTGCAAAATTGAATGAAACAACAGGTAGATCAACATCGTAGTGAAAAATGTTTTGATGCAGGTGATTGGGTAATTTTACTATTACATCTCAAGCAAGCTATTTATCAGAAGGAAATGTTGGCAATATTACATGCACTTAAGAAATGGAGACCTTACTGAATGGGAAGACACTTCAAGGTAAAAATGCATCATGATAGTCTTAAATACTTTTTAGAACAACTATTATCTTTATAAGAATAGAAAAAATGTGTCACAAATATGTTGGGTTATGACTTTGACATCATCTACAGAAAATGGAAGCAAATTTTTGTTGCAGATGCACTCTCAAGAAAGGATGAGGATGTAGAAGCATTGTTTTTTGCTATTTATCTTATCCAACAAGATTGGATAAATGAAGCAAGGGATGAATGGAAGAAGGATGAAGAAGTATGGCCACTTATTCAAAAGTTGCACAAGATCCCAATTCAAACAATATTGCAATAAATTAAAGAGGAAGGAAAAATCATATTGGAACCTGGAGCAGTCACAGAAACAAGAACCTGATAGCTATGAAATCAATCAATCTCAGAGTATCTCATCAAGTGGAAGAAATTACTCGTTGAAGATTCCACATGGGAGGACAAGAGTTTTATACAGAAGCATCAATAACTACTCAAGCTTTGAGGACAACACTTTTTGAAGGAGAGGGGCATGTTAGGCCCTTATACTACTAGTGTAATCCCTTATTGTTATTAGTGCAACCCCCTTATTATATTGATGTACCCATGTCGTGCCCATATTGTTACTATTGTGCCCCATAGAAGCCCACTATTATTATTATTGTGCCCTTATATTATTATTGTTATGTCGGTTCTGATTATATTATGACCCCTTAGTCACCTATATATAGAAAGCAGGTCTTTTCATTTGTATCATCCAAGAATTGTTCATTTATGTAATGTAAAGGATGTTGTCCCCTCGAAGAGGCTGAATTCTAAGGCGTTGATCTATCTTTTCTATGTTTTCTTGAGTTGGTCTCATGACATGTTGTCGCTAGGTTGAGTCACTTGAAAGTGGCCATATAAATAATAATTTATAAACATCCATTATCCATGATTCCATGGTGGATTACAAAGCATGTTTATGTAGTGAAAATTAGTAGTGGAACAAACACTGTTTTTCTTCCTCTATGTTAGTGAGATTGGTTGTCCCTGGACTTGTTTACGTAACCAATAAAGTTTTTCCTAACCATAAATCTATCAAACACCATGAGTGACCAAATAACTCGTGGTGAAAAGACTTGAATAAAGGTTTGCATCTTGAGGGATTTGATTCCTCTCGAATTTTTCTAGACCCCGCGTCAGATGGATCTGGAATGTTTATTTATTAGTTTATAAATGGAACTCAAATGATGCATCACTTCTATCAGGAAAGAAGAATTCCAGGTACTAGCCCTTTTAGTATATATATATATAATTGAAAATGATTTATGGGCAACGTATGATGATGTTAGCATAGCCCATGAGACACATCTACTGTATACTAGGTTGTAGAATGCACCTCTTGGTGTAATGAGAACTAAGACATTAGAAGATTCATGCTGATGACAACATGCTTTCCTTTGTCCTGTGTTGGACAATTTGGTTAAATCTATGCTAGAAGGGTTTTACATGCATGACACTCATCATATAATTCCATCATTGATTTTTATATTGTCAGCATTGATTGCAGTGTGATCCTTGGTTTTGATTGGTTTTGGTTGGTGTCCTTGGTCAGCTTGTCATAATTGTGTGATTGATTCTTTAGCACAAGATTGCACTTGCTATTGTATTCCTTTTTTGTGTTTGTTATTGGGTGGTCTCTTACCACTATTCTTAGCACAAAATTGTCCTTTTCTTTGCCAGAAAACAATATGCATCCCTCGAGAGTTCTTATTGAAGTAATTGAGCTTGATTTGAAAGTAGTGATGTGATCAGCTCCAATACTTGAGGATTTGGTTGCATTTGGTCTCTTAGCTATCCAAATAAGTGATTACGTCATGGAACTTGTTTATTTATTCTTGTGTAGACTAGTCATTGCAATGGTGCAATGGCTTCCTTTACGTATACTGAGCCTTGTTGTGAAAAAGAGAATTATATGCGCACTATTTGTTGTGAGACTCCCACCTATCAAATGTGGTTGTTGTTTATTTGAATGTAGCAAAGGCAATCTTGTTTGTGTCATTGCAGTGGTTGACTACAAATAAGGTATTGACCTTCTACAACCATCCATCCAATGCTTCGACATTGATCTTGACTTCAAACTACAAGATGTTGATTTTCATTTGAAATTTTAAGGTAGTTTGTTCACCTAATAGATCAGATCCAGTGTTCACAGATGTAGAAATTATTATCGATAGTTGAACTATGTCAAGAATTTGGGAAATTGCTCATACATTTCGTTATGCAAGCATCATTGACAATGATAGGACTCTTGGGTTTGATATTTCCTACCACTAAAGATTGTGTGGAGTGTGGAGAGTAGGATTGAATTTGTGCTTCCTGTACTTGGATATCATCCATGTGAACATTCAATTCAAATCACCATTGTTGCTTCAGAAATTGTTACTGTGGTCCCAAGATTATTGTACTTTTCAGAGACTTTTTTGAGCTTTGATAATATGATCAAGCTTCAGCAGCAATTGAGCTCTTGAAGGAAGAGAGGGAACTTTTCATTTGAGAAGATCATAGTCCTATGCAAAATCATTAGATTTGCAGAAGTGGCTAAAAGTGCTTAGGCAAGGAATAAAGCTTCACATGGTAATATAATTAACTAGAGAATTGTTAGAGATTAGTGCATCTATTGTGTGCACAATGAAATAATAGTGTACAATGCAGTAACCTCAATAAACAACTTAATTAGATAAGTTTGCACAACATAAACAGTAAATCAAAGGATAATGCAGAAATATTTAGAAAGTTGATTGTTAGAGGGTAAACTAGAGAGAATCATGAACATCCCATAATGAGCATTCCCCTAGTGACAAGATTTAGCTCAAATTTGTACAATACTATTGCTAGTTCAAAGGGATAAAATTGAACAATGACCAAATCCTTGTGATGAGAGATGCTAGGGAAGATATGATATAGCTAACTGCTAAAGAGATTGCTACGAGAGCAATGGTGATATGATACATATTTATACAATTCAAGTGATCATTGATTAATGTTGTAACGAAATAATTAAAGGTGGATCATAATTGCTGGCTCTAGGCATTGCATGTAAGATTGGCCTTGGGCATTGTATCTGAGGTTGAGTGTTGCCACGCTCCCTGTTTTCAGGTCTACAATAGCAAGTCTTGACTTAGTCCAATTTGATCAATGGCTTTGGCATGGATCTGATGTTGACCTACTCAGACTTGATCACCAATAGTGGCATCTATGTGGTATTACCAGGCTGTGTGATGGCACTTCTAGGCATGATGGCATGTTTTCATGGTTGCACTTGGATTTAGGCATGGGCCTTTGGTCCTAACTCCTTGGATTAATTTTTCTTTTGGTGCAAGAACAAAATCTTCGGCACTTTCGCTAACATTTCCTGGGCTATGGTACATGATTGACATAATTGACCTGGAGATGGATCATATTTATTTCTGACTGCTTGACTATTGATTTGTTCTTTTCTCAGGTGGTTCTTGTTTTTTAATCTATCTTTCTAGCACCTAGAGTCATAAGACATGAAATATTTAAGGTACCTTTATGAAATTATACTACTTTTTCCATTTCCATTGGTGCTACATGTTGAATTGGAATCTCACTTCTTGTTTTGCAGGAGTGAACACCTATAGCTTTGGGTAATCTTATCAAAATTTTCGTTATGGAACGATTTCTTTTTTGGTTGATGTCTGGAATATGCTTTGCATCAATAATATTTTCCAAATTGAAGTGAGAAACTTTTAAAATGTTTCATCATTGGAAGCACACATCTCAGGTTGTACACCTGTGTTTTGGATTTAGGTGCTCCCAAATGTCATGCTAATGATCCACTTGAGAATAACACTAATCGAAGTGCACAAATTCTTCTTCACTTCACTGAAACAAAGACTTTTGATAACATTATAATTGATAAGGCTAGTGAAAAGGGAAGCTTTCGAGAATTAGAAGACGCAACAAGAAGTCCAATTTTCTCATAGTTGGTGAATCCTTAGGGAGGGTGAAGGCACAATAAATTATTTCGAGGGCATGTTGAATGAAGGTTGTTTATTGCACTAGCTAAACGACTCAGTCAATCTTCAAAGATCTTGAATGCTCATTTTGGTCTTTAATGTTGGAATAGTTTCCTCTTAATTTTATACATTTATACAGACATCTTTACTTAATGTTCTATATGTAACCTTAGTGACCTATTCTATCACTTTAGGTAATCTCTCCTTTAGCGGCAGGGGCCGGAAATGATGACTAATACCGAGCGTTGAGGCACCAAGTGACGTTGAGAGTAGCGTTTCTGGTGGGGGATTATATTGCTTGAGAATGACAGGTCGGGTTCCTAAAGCCAATCAAAATCTCTAGTACAAGGTTATTTCCTGTAAAGTATTAGGTGAGGTAGCTCGCAAGAATCAATATTGATGTTGAAGGGTAACAAAGCAAAGAAGCAAAGATCACATCAATATGGCCTGGAGGGGACTCAACTGAGGTATGAGGTTGAGGTTTACCTTTTCCATTGTAACAAGTTCCATTTGAAGAGAGGTAAATGGTGAAGGGTTCCCCCCAATTGCTGCACATGGAAGGAAAGTGAATTTTTTCTTCCATTATTGAGTGGTAGCGAGAATGATGAGCACATCAACGAGTGGTAGTTAGGATACTATTCGAGAGGTGAACTCCTCGATAAGTACTTTAGTACTCACCGTAAATCTTCGCAATAGGAATTAGTTAGTCACTCTTGAACACACTCTTCTAACTACTTCACTGATTCAACGTGAAGTTAAGATCCTATAGTTTAATATAATATTATTGCCCTAAAGTAGGCTAGTTACTTGTTGGCTCTGGCTACTAGGCTAATTATTGGCTGTGGTGATGTTGCTAGTTGTTTTGTTGGCTCTATAGGTGGGTGGTAATGTCTACTATGATAATTGACCCACTGGGATGGGTAAATAAGTTGGTCATGGATCAATTTATATGCCTATATGAAAACAACAAGGTTTAATCTCTTTCATCTGGTGGACCAATGGGTGAAGTGAGATGTTATCGCTTACCTAGTGGCATATATTCGTTTGTGTTACCTCATTGTGTCACCTACCTCATTGTAACACATATTTTTTCCCCTTCCCATGGTTGCAAATATTTGTTTCGAAGCCATAGATTCCAGCCAACTATGAAAAAGAGCAAGGCAAGTGTGGTACCAGCAAGCCAGCCTATGGAAAGAGATTTTCTTAGATGGAGAGTAGTTAGTTCTATATGCCCTATCCATAAACTAATTAGGCAGGAAACTAACAAACTATAAAACTTAACAATAATGCTGATCCAGGAAATTACATGATCCAAATCTGAGATCCAACACCAAGGCTAACCACGTCGATTCATCAATTGTAAATTCACTTGATCAAACCACCACATGCTACCATCAATGATCTAACACCAAAAGGTTCAAGTGAGATACCATTAATTATGCTTAATTTTCATCTATTTTTCATCTTTCTTCCATTAGCCTGAAACCCTTTTTTGTATTAGACATGTCAAATAATTCTAACATATTGTTATTTATTAAGGTGCAGCTATTCATTGAGAAATTTTATTAGTCATTTACAAACTGGTATGTCTCTTGATTTCCATCTAGACAATGATATGCTCTGTCGTTGTGATGGAGAAAAAGAAATCTGTTTTTGTAGTGTTAATTGAGCCATTTGCACAAGAACTTTTAAGGTGGACAATTTATAAATTATATGTTTTCTTAGCTCTATGTAATTAATCACAATGAATGCACTATGCTAGATGAAACATTGTACACATTAAATTATGCAAGACTTATTCTTGATTTTACTTACTTAACAAGGTGGTATGAGTCAAGTGCATTTTCAAATAGGAGTTGGTAGACTTCTTGCAACCCCTGCAGAAAATAGGAGTCGGTAGACTTCTTGCAACCACTATAGGCTTGTTACTTGACAAGGTGGTATGAGTCAAGCACGATTTAAAATAGGTGTTGGCAGACTTCTTGTAGTAGCTGCAGAAAATCTTGTATCAGTTTTTGATGTTGAGACTGAGCATAATTTGCATTCTTTACATGTATGTTTTGTGTTGTCTTGCATTCACATTCAGTCTTTTGTTATGTACACCAAAATTATAAGTAATATTGGATGAAGATTCTGAGTTGGTTGATTAAATTGGTTTACATAGAGTATCTGTAGTTTCCACATGTGATGCCTATATATTCTAATTTTTTAAATATGTTTTGGAAATGTCTTTAGTAGTTGTAAAGATTGATCAGATTTAGATAATGAATGGATTGAAAATGATTAATATCTTTAATATATTTATTATTTCTAAGGCATACAAAACCCATGCACTTAGTTTGTTGGGACACAAGTGGAGTATATTTTGACGTTGTAAGAGAAGATTTTGTTAGGGTATGGTCTTTTCGTTCTCAAAAAGAAGGTGAATGTTTGCATGAAATGAGCTGTATTGAAAATAAGTTCCATTCATGTTTCTTTCATCAAATTTATCCAAAAATTTTGGTAATTGGATGTCAAGTATTGTTTTTCCTTTAAAAATTAAAAGATGGTTCAATTATCCCCTCTCAAATAATGCCCATTGAGCGACTTGCAAGATAGGTTTGCTTAAGATATTAGCAACACACTTTATATATTGTTGCATATTTCTAACGATCAAGGGATTTGCATGATAGGATTTCTTTTGATCTTAGCAGCGTAATTGATATATTATTGCAACTTTCAAATACTATTGTACTCTTAAACTTTGAAGATGAAAAATTCATGCTTTCCCTAAATGATGCTTGGCTTTTTCATTTTCTCTTTTATTTTTGTGACAAATGGGCTTATAATTTTGTTTTCCTCCAAATCTTTGCATTGATTTTTCTAAGTACACTAGTTTCTAGATGATAGCCATCTAGCACTTGTTACTACTTTCATTGATTGGGCTGCTTTGGTACCTTCTTGGAACATGCAAGCATTTGATTTATTTATTATTTATTTATGATTATTATTTTTCAATTTTTGATAATAGTTTGGGTGTAGGATTGTCATTATAAGTTGATTTCATCCAACCATTTACTCAATGGGAATTCTGTCTTAAAGAGTGGTGGCCTCGAATTCTTGTGTTTGATAGGTCAAATCATTCTAACATATGTTATTTGTTACAACCAAGCTATTCATTAAGAATGTTTAGTAGTCATTTAGGAATTCTTATGTCTCTTGATTTCCATCGAAACAATGATTTTCTCTACTCTTGTGATGGAGAAAATGAAATGTGTTATTGTAGTGTTAATCAACACATTTGCACAAGAACTTTTAAGGTTGACAATTTATAAAGTATAAGCATTTTACCTATGTAATTAATTGCGATGAATGCACTATGCTAGATAACATGTGGTACACACTAAATTATGAAGGATTATTCTTGATTCCACTTACTTCGCAAGGTAGTATGAGTCAAGTGCGATTTCAAATAGGAGTCAGCAAACTTCTTGCAACCACTGTAGAAAATGTTGTGTCAATTATTGATGTTGAGGTTGAGCACAATTTGCATTCTTTACAGGCATGTTTTGTGTTATATTGCATTCACATTCAATTTTATCCACAATAAACTTCTAAGCAATATTGGATGAAGGATATGAGTTTGCTAATTCTCTTAGTTTTGCTGAAATTGGTTTACTTAAGGTATCTGCAGCTTCCACATGTGATGCCTATATATTCTAACTTTTTAAGTATTTTCTGGAAATATATTCAGTGGTTGTAAACATTTATCAAATTTGGATAAAGAAAGTGTTTGAAATGATTAGTATCTTTAATATATTTATTATTTCAGAGATATACAAAGCCTTTGCACTTAGTTTGCTGGGATATAAATGGAGAATATTTTTTTGTTGTAAGTGAAGATTGTGTTAGGGAATGGGCTTTTAGTTTTGGAAAATTAGGTGAATGTGTGCATGAACTAAGCTGTAGTGGAAATAAATTCCATTCATGTGTATTCCATTCAAGATATTCAAAAGTTTTGGTAATTACATGTTATCAAGTTAGTTACATTCAATATTTGACTTCAAAACGTTTACGTATTTAATATGTATTTTTTTCCTTGTAAGAGTTGTTAACTTTTAGTAATTGGATGCTATCAGGTTAGTCACATTCTGCACTTGACTTCTAAATTGCTACTTATTTAATATGCACTCTTTCCTTGTAAGAGTTGGTAATGATAGACATTGTGATTGAAATATGTGATATGTTGATCTTTATTTTGTTTGATTGCAGTTATTGGAGCTATGGAATATGGCCAAAAACATTAGTATGACCCTTCCTTCACACGATACCCAAATAAGAGTTGGAGAAAAAGGAAAATAATAACAATGGAATGACAAATGCAAAAAGAGGGAGAGAAGAGAACCTATCTAGTCATACCCTTAAAGCCAATATCCCGCATCCAGAGTGATGGTCAAGCCTTTAGAGTTGGTGAATTTACCTTCAATGCCTTGGCAACGCAATGATAATGTTTTGAAGTGATAAAAGAATATTTCATGTGTAAATTGTAGTCCAACGAATATTTAGTTGGAAACTCATATTGTAATACTTGACATTTTATATAATATAATTTATGTGGTTGAAGTTATTTATAGTTGTATTTGATATTATTTAGTATTGTAAATAATATATGTAACTTTTCGCTTTCATATTACAAGAACATGCACATTGTATGACAATTTTTTTTTTTTTAATTTTAGTCGCAAAATAGTACGAATTAATTTATGTTGATTAATAATGAACATATAAAATCAATCTAGAACTACTAAATTAGTAATTTATATTGATTAATGATGAATACAAATAAAATGAATATACGACAACTAAATTAATCGTTTATAATGATTATTAATGAATGTAAATGAAGTGAATATAAACTACTAAATCAAACATTTATATAATGAATACGAAACTACTAAAAAAGATAAATGATAAATTTGTGATTACAAATGATGACTAAATTTTTCATATATGCGATTATTAGTAGCTAATTTATAGTATCTTATAACAATACCGAAATTTAGTCATATTTATTTGGTCACTAATTGGCTTCAAATGATGACTAAATTTTACATAGATATGACTATTAGTAGTTAATTTATAGTATCTTATAATGCAACCAACATTTTGCTCATATTTCTTGGGTAATTAATTGGTTTTCTCGGGTGACCATATAGTAGTATATTTTTTTTGTGTATTTGGTCATTAATTGTGGTAATTAATGATTAAATCAATGACTAAATTAATTACAAAATTTATGACTAAATATACTACTAGATGATAAAATTGAGATGACCAATTAATGACTAAACTAAATATGACTAAAAGTTGGTTGCGTTATAAGATACTGTAAATTAGCCACTATTGGTCACTGATTGAAAATTGGTCGTTTATATGTAATTTTTAGTCATCTTTTTAGTAATTAATTAGCCATTTTGTACTAGTGCTTGTTGTAAAATGACACTTTCACGTCGCAGTCGCATACACTTCATTGTTTATAGTTGGGGAATGTGCATAAAGTGTTATTTTCATGTATATTCATTGTTGATCAAAGATTTCTAAGTTTTCTTGATGATTGAGTAAGTGTCGCACACGGTTTTATGTCTAGAACTTATCTTACTCACCTCATAATAAATTATCCATACTTAGAAAAAATTTGGATGCAAAACGACCCCATTAAGGCCCAGAGTGCATGAGTGCACTCCAAACCCTTGATGGGTGACTCTTCATTGTTTAGAAGTGCACCATGTGCCCTCTCACAGTGCTACGTGGACTCTAAAAGCAGAAGCTCCTTCACTGTTCCAAATTGCGCCCTCAAAAATTGACCAAGTCTTCATTGAGCACATTCCTTCAACCAAAAAATGTACACCCTCCATGCTGGTGCATCCTATAGACCTAAATATTAGCTCTTCAACCTTCCCCAATGCACCATGCACCCTTCTGAACTAACATGAGTGCAGTGTCGTACTCTGAAGATGTTGGAATAACGAATTACATAATGAAAATGAGTTGTAGGATGAGACATTGATATGTACATTCAATCCATTACATGATAAGCATACACATATTGACACTAGTAATTTCACGTGGAAACCCAAAGCGAAAACACCACCAATTTATTTCTTGTTATGATTTAAATTAGGCACCTACTTAATTACATCAGTTTGATTCTGAGCACCCACTCATAGGAGGCACCGACCCCCTTAGGATAGCTAGCACCTACTTTCCAAGAGGAACTAACCTCTTATGAATTTAGGCCACCACCTTCTCTTGTCACTCTTTCTACTTTTCATACAATTTTCAAGCTTAAACAGAGGAAAATGCATATATAGATAAATACCAATTTGGTTTCACTGCATAAACTTATCCTCATAGTTCTCTACTACTCCACAGGCTCTCTCGACCTCACAAAGTAGCACACTATCCTCTCCTCATAATTGCATATATTTTGCTTTCGAACTTCTCTCGTAGAAGCTCTTTGTAGCACTTTGCCTCAGTTCAACACTTGGACCAATTACTCAGCTCACTCTTAACTCCACACTCTTTAGCACATAAACAAAAATACGATTTTATCCCACTTTACTCAATGGAAATCACTAGTTTGGTTCATCTATTGTACACTACTCAATCATTCCTTTGCTACTATTTCTATACTTACTGAGTGTACATCTATATGGCTCCTCTATGTAATTTTTGCATTTGATGTTACAATTCTACTACAACATTAAACAAAGGATGGGATACTGAGCATTTTACCAAATATTTGTGTCATTCTCCATGCTGAGCATTCAGTCTAAGTCTAACTATACACTTCATCTAGGGATTCCATGCTTATTCATAGCTCTCTGAGTTTAACTATAAATCAGGATGGTTTCCCTATTCTTCATTTAATCGATTGAGGTGTGTCTCAGCTCATGACAGGCCTACACTTCATCATGTGCAACCGTGGTCCTCTCTGTCATGGTCTCCTTCCTTCAATAGTCATCATTGACTCCATTGACCCTTGACAAACGTTATTTACTCCCGTAACACACCTCATTATGCATACATTAACTCTAATACCGATCCATTCATCTTTTAACACATTTGTGTGACATTATCAGAACTCCACTCATCATAACTTTTATTAAAAAAATGTTACAATGTTACAATATTCCAATGCCTTTACCTTCTTCTTGTTGAGCCCCTCTTCATATTTCCCCTCCATATGATTGTTGCATGTTACTAGAGGCTTCCACCATGCCACAATTTCAAGGATTCAACATTTTTTCACTTTTATTAAAAGAGACATTACTAAGTCGCGACATTCTGATTGGCCTATATCCCCTTCTTCTTAGCCCCTTATCACATTTTCACCATGTGATTCAGGGGTTGTGACAGTGGCATAGCTTTTAGGTGCTAAGCCTTTTAGGACTTATTGGGGTCCTATCTCCTTGTATGCTAGAACTGCGCCCTTGGTTCTTTGGCTTCTACAACTAAGCACTACCACATTGGAGATCCTTGTATTGAAACTTCCTCTTAATTCAATTTTGGAGAAGTTCTAAAATTGTAACCTCCAAAATACTCATAACACTTGGGTGCTAGACCTACTTTGTTCCCTCATTTCTCTGAACTTTCACAACCAAGTGCCAATGCACATTGAAGCCCCTTTCGTTGGATCAGAACATTTCTTTAAAACAATTAGAGAAGAGCTATGAAAAATCCAACCTTTGATATGCCGACCTCTGAAATGATGTCATGTTGTTGTCATATTTTCCACATGGCATATTCTTAGTGGTGACATTTGTCACCAATATTTTCCCCATTAGGCCACCCAATGTTTCTAAATCTTTTTGCCATGTGTCCTACGAACTACCACATAATGTTGACGTCATCAGCCTCATCAACTCTTGAGGGACGAATGAACTGCTAAAATGTATCCTACAAAGGAGAGAGAAAGTGTCCTCTTCGTCCTTGGTTTTTCAACGAGTTCTTTTGTAATTCTCATCTCCCACATTCCTGAGTGCTTTCAAATGAATTCCATTAATAAGGACTTCTAAGGTTCCAACCTCCCATATTGCAAAGTTTCGATGGCATTAACCTTCCGAAAATTAGCTCCCAATGCTTTCCTACTTCTCCAACCTCCAATATTGTGACTTACCTTGATATTTCAGGTTCCAAAATATCTAGGCTCCTGAGGTTCCAATATCGGGTCCCAATGTGCTCCTTCTTAGATATCGGATCAAAATTTTTCTTAAAAGGAATTATAAAGGAATTAAAAAATTTTGTTATGCCAATCCTCTAACACTTTTGATATCGGGTTTCAATATGCTTCCTTCCTCTAATATTCATAGTTTTGAGGTTCCAACTTCCCTTTGAAGTCTTGGACCTACTTTTGATATTCGACCTTCTAAAATTCAGCTCCCAATATTTGATCTGCTTCAAAGAGCCTTAAGACCTTGACTTCAACAGTCCATAAATTTTGATCCAATAGCCCATTTTTAGGCTTCCAAACACCATTGGAAATATATTTTAGAGAAATTTTCAAAAGAGAGGGTCTGATGTAGGCTTTTGGCCCATCTGCGACAACAGAAATGGCTACAAATATTTCTTTCTCAATTCTAGTCCAGTTGACATCAATGCCAACATACCAATTTCCATAATCTAACAATGTCAATTGGTCAACAATATCCCCCTTTAGCATTGATGGAAAAAACATAAGATCCCCTTGAAACCAACCATGGTCATCTTTACTATTGTTCTTCTCAGTTTCTCCAATAAAATTCTCCCCCTTTGGCATCATATCCCCTTGAAACCAACCATGGTCATCTTTATTATTGTTCTTCTCAGTTTCTCCAATAAAATTCTCCCCCTTTGGCATCAATGGCAATGACACCCTTGAATATTGCCCTTAAGCCTCTACAACCTACTCTTCCATTGATCCCACTTGTTGAGTAGGTGCCACCACACACCAAAATTGAGTCATTTGGGAGGAGGAGTGTCAACTCCCATCTGCTTCCTGAGATATTCAAAGGGTTCTATTTCCAGTGGCTTATTAAATATATTTGCAAATTTATCTTTAGTGGCCACATATTCAAGTCTAACAAAATGCGGTGCAACCTATTCCCTTAAAAATGGAATTTGATAGGGATGTGCTTGGTCTTGGAATGCATGACAGGATTCTTAGAGATATTGATGGAACTTGTATTATCACATGTGAATGGAATAGGATCAGTCAACTCTACCTTAATATCCATCAAGGTCTGCTCCATCCATAGAATTTGCAAGCACTAAGTGGGAGCTGCAATATACTCTACTTCAACAATTGATAATGATATGGAAGCGTGTTTCTTGTTGACCCATGACACACTAAGAAATTTCTAGAAAATAATGTTGAACCTGATGTGCTCATCCTGTCATCAATATTTCCTACCCAATCAACATTAGTGTAGTGTTCAACTTAAATTCTCTTCTTTTAGCACACCACAATCCATAATTCATTGTCCCTTGAAGATATTTGAATATCCTTTTAACATTGATGGCATGGATTTCATGAGGGAAAGCTTGAAATTTGGCCACAACACCCATCGTTTACATGGTGTCTGGTCACAAAGCCGTGAGATACAACAAGCTTCAAATCATGGATCTATATTTAGTCTGGTTTACCCGTAGCGTCTCATCTTCTTTGCACAATTTGCAGCCTATAGTCATAGGTGTTTTAACTGCCTTGCAATATTCCATCCTAAACATCTTGAAAGTTTCTTGTAGGTAATTGGATTGGGAGATAAACACTCCATTCTGATACCGAGAAATTTGCAATCCCATGAAGAAAGAAAAATTTTCGATCATGGATATCTCAAACCTTGTTTTCATACAGTTTACGAATTGATGTCCCAATTTTTCCATATCGATGACAAAGATCATGTCGTTCACATATACTACTACAATTAGTATATGTTCTCCTTCAGACTTGATGTATAAATTTTTGTCTACGATAACTTTCTTAAAGCCCTGTTGCATAAGGCATCGATCCAGTCTTGCATACCAATCTATTGAAGCCTATTAGAGTCCATATAGTGGATTTTTTAGTTTTCATAAAAACGCTTTATCTTTAGTGAGTGTGAATCCTTTTGGCTGCTCAATATTAATCTCTTCCTCTAGATCTCCATTGAGAAATGAAGAGCTCACATCCATCTGATATACCTTAATATTTTTGTGACTGGAAAAGGTAAGAAAAATTTTGATAGCTTCGAGTCTCGCTACTCATGGAAAGGTTTCTTTGAAGTATACCCCATCTATCTGGTCATACCCTTTGCAAACCAATCGAGCCTTGTTCCTAATTACTTTACCCTATACATTTAGATTGTTTTTGAAAACCCGCTTGGTTCTAATTTATTTTTTCTCTTTAGGTCTTCGAAAAAGCTCCCAAGTGTCACTCTTTTCAATTTAGTAATGTTTTTAATTCATAACTCTCACCCAGAATTTCTTCTCACTTGCCTAGCTAATATTTTTAGGCTAAATCTGAGATAACAGAATATGATTTATAGAACTTTAACTTCTAACAAATTTCCTCGTAGTTTGAATACCATGTCTTTGACCTTCAAGAATCTGATCTTAGGATGTTCCTTTTTTACATATCTAGAAGGTGTTTGGGCCTTGGAGTTGTGCTGTTTTCCATGTCTTCATTATGTAGATATGTTTCATCTTGATCTAAGGGTTCAATGTCTCAGTTCTCTTCTCCATATGAGTTCACATTTCCTTTAGAGGACCCAAGTTGTGAAATGATTTCTTCTACTACAACATCAATGCAACCTTCCACCATCTTTATTCATTTTTTGTAACACGTGTATCATTTTATTCTAGCTGAGTACCAAAGTAATATATGCTCATCAATGTGTGAATGAAATTTTCTGGGATTTTCATCACTTCTTTTAATAAAGCATTTGCTCCCAAACACCCTGAAGTGTTTAACTGGTGCAAGTTTTCCCTTCCACAACTCATGGGGAGTTTTATCACTATTAACTCTGAGTTGAGTTCTCTTTGATAGGTACACTTCTTCTTGAGCTGCTTCTCCCCAGAAGATGTGGGATACATCTCCTTCATCCAATGTAGCTCTGGTCATTTCCTAGATTGTTTTGTTCTTTCTCTCCACTACACCAATTTTTGTGGATTTCCAGCCATTGAATACTACCTCCTAATGCCATGCTCTTCACAGGAATTATTCAAACTCTCTTGAAGTGTATTCTCCTCTTTTGTCTCATCTTAGGCGTTTGATCTCTAATTATTTCTCATTTTCTACTTGAGATTTAATTTTTTTAAAATGCTTAAATACTTCTGATTTTTATTTTAAGAGCATGATCCAAGTAGCCCTCGTAAAATCATGAATGAGAAACATAAAATACCCCTCTCGTCCTCAGATTTTTTCTATAGTTGGGCCCCAGATATCTGTGTGAATTAGATCTTGTGGTCTTGATTAAGAGAGATATTTTGGCTTGAAATGAGTCCTTGTTTTCTTACCAAATTGACATGACTTGAAAATTGAGTTATCAGGCCTTGATAATCTTGGAAATCCTCTCACATGTCCCAATGTGTTGACTCTTATCAAACTGTCGAAAGTCATATGGCCAAGCCTACTGTGCCTCAATTTTGCTTCATTCATCTTTCTTAAATATAAATTTACCCTAGATTCATCAAACACATATTCATTATTATGAGTTTTGATTTATTTTCCCACCATCTTTCAATCATTCAAATTGCAGATGTCACAATCCTTAGAGCAAAAGGTCACATCATACACATTATCACACATATAGCTTACAATAGGAAAGTTGTGCTTGATACATTCCACATAGAACACATTTTTTGTTTTTGTCTTTTGATCAAGATTGACTATGCCTTTACCCTTGGTTCTTACTATAGCATTGTTACTAAAAGTGACATTGTTCCCTCTATCATTTTCTTTTAACGACATAAACTTACTGTAATCCCCATTCATATCCTTGGAGAAACCACTATCCACATACAACACATTTTCTTGAGTTTATGCTCATAGCGCAAGTCCAGATTCCATGTTCTTTCCATATTTTTCTTTCCAATTCTCCTTATCCTTTCCAACAACTATATGCCAAGTGTTCTTAGACTTGGATGGGTACTTTATCCTACTTATTCACTCACTTTCCTTGAGGCCAAAATTATTACATTTAAAACATTCAACATAACTCATTAGGGGAGAGAAAGCATTTCGATTTTTGAGTTTAGAATTTTGAGATCTAAAATTTTGATACTTATTGTATCTAAAATTTTCATCTCTTTCAACATTGATCATTTTACAATCAACAACCTTATGCCCAAAGTTGTGGAATTTATAGCAATGACCATATAAGAAATGAGAGTACCTAAAGTTGGAAGGTTTATGAGTTTGCACATGAAGGTACCTATGTTGTCTAGCTGATTGACTCATGCTCTACTATTGTGCTTTCTTGGGGTAGATGAAGTTATTATTTTATTGATGGGATCCTTTCTGGCTTGAACCATTTTTTTCTCCATTGGTTCGTTCTTGATACAGTTTCATATTGCTTTGAGGTTCCTCAAATCCTGTGGACCTGACGTTCATCTCTCCCATAGAAGATTCTTGTGGTCTGGAGCATCATAGGTATGTTTTGTTTCCTGGAGATCTTTGAATCCTTAGAATATGATCTAGCTTTCTTGTTCCTTTTGTAAATTTTTCATTTATGCCTTTTTCGATCTTCCTTTCTCAAGATTCATTCTTAGAGAAACGACCTCTATCTCGACACTCTGACAATTATCTTCCCATACATGGATGAAATCTTGAAGAACCTCTTCCTTTTATTCAACTTCTTCTAGTTTTACTTTCAAGGAAAAAAATAATCATTGTCTATTTTTGAGATTGTTTCCTTCTTTACCTTGAACATCTCCTTCTTTAATTGCTTGTTCTCTTCTTCTAGTTTCTTGCATGTTCCTTACTTTCCTTCTAGTAGAAGGGATAAAATATCTTTTCTTTTAATGGCTTCTTCAAGTTTCTCTTTCTAATAAACAAACTCCTCATTACGCAGTTGTACATACCTTCTTCAACATGTTGTAGATGTTTTTTCAACTGATTATTCTTTTTCCTTGCTTTCTTTAACTCATTAAGAGCACTGATGAGTTCCGCTTCAAGGTCCACCACACCTTTTCTTCTTCCTCTTTAGAGTCAATAATATTTTGTTTCTTGGAGTTTGTTCCAAATTCCATAAGTAAATACTTATCTAAGGAATCCTCTGAAGAGTTTTCATTGTATGACTCTGGTGCTGAGCTATCTTCTTTGGAGGAGAACCCCTTTTTTCTTATAGAACTTCTTCTTCTGATGCTTCTAAGGTTGTTTCCAAAGTTTTGATCATCTTCCTTTTCAGCGCTTTCTTTGTAAGTGAACTTGGATGACAAATGTCCAACTCCTCAATAGTTAAAAAATTCAAAGGGAAACTTCCCTTTATGTTTTATTGAGCCACGCTTTAGTTTCCTTGAAAATTGAGCCAACTCTTGATCAAATTTATAAATTCAGTAGTCTTGATGATAATTTTTCTCCTTGACCTTCTTGGACACATTGAATGCTTCCTCCTTGGGTTCAGACTTAATTCTTCCTACTCTCATCTCAGAAGCTATGAGAGTACCAAGCAAGTGGTCCATATTGGGATCATTTAAATTAGCCATTTCTACAAGGCATGGTCTAAAAAACCCACAAAATGATTCAGAAATGCTGGCAAAACTTTTTGAAAACCTTGGTTATTATTGTCAAACCTCAGGATTTTGGGTGCCTTGTGGGTTCTTGATGGTGCTGAATCCATTTCCACCATAAAAGAAATGATTCAAACACTCCAACTACCTGATTTTTTGAAAAAAAAATACCAGCTTCCGGCAAAAAAGTTGTCATCTAAGCTATTTTGCTATGTCGATAGACAACTCCTTTCTACAATAGCTAAGAATTTAACATTAAATCTCATGGATAGGGATCTTAAGACATTTTGAAAAATCATATCCTCCTTGAATTCTTCACTAAGTCCCCTAGTAATATTGGTTACTTCATCAACTTTGAGGAAGTTTTCTGCTACACTTTCTTCTTCACTCATTTTTTAACTCTTAAACCTCATTTCGAAAGTTTAAAGTTTGGCCTGTTTGACTATGTCATCTCCTTCATGACTTTGATTAAGCTTCAACCACACTTCCCTGGCATACTTACAATGCATAACCTTTACGAATTCATATTGACTAAGGCCAAAGAGAATGGAATTATTTTCTTAAGCATTATTTCCATACAACTTTTTACCATCTACATCAGTGGGAGCTCCAAACATCTACCACTAGGGACATAAGAGAGTCTTGCATCCTAACATTCTAGAAGGCATAGCTTTTCCCATCAAAAAATGGTATCTTTCTTGAGTAAGCATCTTGACTCTCTTACCTAGACATAATTACTTGTGGATCTACCTTCCAATGGTTAGACTGTTGTTGGAGGTACATTAGTAATAGTGTGTTTCTTAAAACAATTTATGAATATGTCTTTAGTTCTTTCCTCTACTATTTGTTACTTATGAGAGAATTCATACATAATGAAACTGAGCAGCAAGATGATACATTCATATGTACGAAAAATCCATCACATGAGTAGAATACACATATTAACACCAATATTTTCATGTGGAAACAAAAAATGGAAAAACCACTAATTTGCTGGTTTTTATGATGTAAATTAAGCATCTACTTAATTACATCAATTTGTTTGTGAGCACCCACTCAGAGGAGTCATCGACCCCCTTAGGATAGAAAGAGCCTACATGCCAAGAGAGACCAACCTCTTATGAATTTAGGACACCACCTTCTCTTGTCACTGTTTCCACTTTTCATAAAATTTTCAAACTGAAAATAGAAAAAACTACATATACAAAGAAATACCAATCTGGTTTCACTATAGAAATTTATGATCTTAATTCTCTACTTCTCAACAGGCTCTTTCGGCTTCACACAACATCACACTATCTTCTTCTCATAACCACATATACTCTACTCTCAACCTTCTCTCACATAGGCTCTTTTTATCACTTTGATTCAATTCAACACTTGGACCAACTACTCATCTCACTCTTAGCTCCACACTCTTCACCACATACACAACAATACTCTTTTCACCCACTTGTCTCAATGGAAATCACTGGTTGCATTCATCTGGTGCACATTGCTCAATGTTGTCTTTGCTACCTATTTCTGCATGTCCTGAGTGTACCTCTGTATGGCTTCTCCATGTTGCTATTGCATCCAATGTTGCAACTCTGTTACTACATTAAAAACAAGGATAGATTCATGAGTGTTTTACCAACACTCTGTGTGATTCTCCATGCTGAGAATTCAATCTCAGTTCAACTATACACTTCAACTACCATGCTTATTCATGGCTGTGTAAAATTGAATGTACCTTACGATGGCTTTTTTGTTCTTCCTTTAGTCCACTAAGGCGTGTTTGAGCTCATGACAGGCCTAACATTTCATCTTATGCAACCGTGGTCCTCCCTATCATAGTCTCGTACCTTCAATAGTCGCCATTGACTCCATCGACCCTTGACAGTCGTCGTTACCTCATTTTACCAACCTCACTATGCACACCATTACTCTTTTGCTGACCCATTCGTCCTTTAACTCCTCTATGTTGCACTATTGGAGCTCCACTCATCGTAACTTTTATTAAAATAATGTTACGATATTACAATATTCCAATGCCTTTAGCTCTTTCTAGGTTAGCCCACTTTTCTATTTCCCTTCCATACGACCATTGCCTATGACTAGCTACTTCCATTGTGCTGCAAGTTTAGGGCTTCAGCATTTCATAACTTATATAAGAAGAGATGTTACTAAATCGCGGGGACCTGATTGGCCTTTCGCCCTTTCTTCTTAGCCCCTTATCACATTTTTAGGATAGGACTAGGAGTTGTGACCAACAACGTAGCGTTTAGGTGTTAATCCATTTAGGAATTGTTGGGGGCCTATTTCCTTGTATTCTAGCACCGCTCCCTTGGTTCGCTACCTTCTACGACTAATTACTGGCACATTGAAGCTCCCTGTATCGACACTTCCTATTATTTCAATTTTGGAGAAGTTTCAAAATTCGGACCTGCAAAATACTCATAGCGCTTGGGTGGTAGACTTGCTTTGTGACTTGGTTCTCTGAACTTTCATTACCAAGTGCCAATCAACATCGGATCCCCTTTCATCATATCAAAACATTTCTTTAAAACATTTAGACAGGAGTTACGAAAACTCCAACCAATGATATGCCAAGCTACAAAATGATGTCATACTATCGTCGTCTTTACCACATGACACCCTCTTAGTGGTGACACTTGTCACCAATATTTTCCCTATTAAGCCAGCCATTGTTGAATCTAGCTACCACGTCTCCTATGAACTACCACGTCATGCTGACATCTTCTGCCTCATCATCTCCTAAGGGACCAATCAGATGTTTCAATGTGTCCTACAGAGGAGAGAGAAATGATCCTCTTGGTCCTTTGTTTTTCAAAAAGTTCATTTTTAATTCTCATTTTCCACATCCCTTCGTACTTTCAAACAAATTCCATTAATAAGGACTTATGAGCTTTTGACCTCCAATATTCTAAGGTTCTAAGGTATTGATGGTCATAACCTTCAGAAAATCAGCTCTCGTTGTTCTCCTTCTCCCATTAATGCCTCTGACCTTCGATATTGTGACTTGCTTTGATATTTTGGGTTCTAAAATCTATAGGCTCCTGATGTTCTGATATGAGGTCTCGATTTTCTCCTACTCAGGTATCGGATCACAATTTTTCTTAAAAGGGATTATAAAGGAGTTACAAAATTCTGAAATGTCAATCATCTGATCCTTCCAATATCAAGTTCTGATATGCTGACTTCCTCTGATATTTTAATTTTATAGGTTCCATATTCCCTCCAAAGTCCTAGACCTACTTTCAATATTTGGCCTTATGAAATTCAACTCCTAGTATTTGACCTGCTTTAAAGGACCTCAATACCCTAACTTCAGTAGTCCATAACGTTTGATCAAGGAGGCTATTTTTAGGCTTCCACACACCATTGGAAATCTCTTTCAGAGAAATTTACAATGGAGATGGTTTGATGTACGCTTTGGGCTCATATACTAGCTGAGAAATGGCCACAAAGCTTTGTAACTCAATGCAAGTCCAATTGACATCAATGCCAACATACCAAATGCCATAATCTGACAGTGTCAATTGGTTAACAAAAGCCATGAAGCCTCAACATTTAGCCTCCAAGAGTGGACCTTGTGCCCTTCTTAAGGCCTATTAGGTGCATGAGTGCACCCCAAAAGCATGTAGCTCAGCCTTCAACCTTCGGGAGTGCTCCCTGCACCCTCTTTCTCTCCCTCGAGACAATAGCACACTTGGGAAGCCCAAAGCCTTCCCCTTCTTCCTTTAGACTTGTGACATGCACCTTTCCTTTGTTTATTTATTCCTTAGGGAACATGAGGGCATGACAAATCCGCAAAGCTCCTCCTACTCCATCCTTCATCCTTCTCGAGTATACCCTTGCACCCTGAACCATTTTTGACCATTTTAAGTGCACCAAAAGGACATAAACAATAAAATATGCATAAAAAATGGTATAGTAGGATATTTTCACACCAATAGTTTCTCACCATGAGTTATTGCTCAGATAGGTACTACAGGAACCTTATGGAAAGCAGAGACAACTAAGGTTGACTAAAGGGGATAAATGAAGGAAGCACAAGAAGAACCAAGAACAAACCTAAAACTTGGTGATAAAAGCACCATGAAGACTCCAAAGTTTTAAGACCCTTTGGAGGGTGGAAGCACTATGAGAAGATGATGATATAAAAGAGGCATAGTGGCACCCATGTCACCATTGAAGCAGATCCATGTCATCATTCACTGCCATGTCCCAATCATCCAAGATAGTGACGTGTCTAGTTTCATCATATGATGATATGGAAGAGAAATATGTATTATTGTAATAATTGTAAAAGACAAACAAGAAAAAGTGCAAGAGTCATTTGTGAAATCAAGATTCATGGAAGTCCAAAGGACATGTAATACAAAAAGTCATTGTAATTTTAAAAGTTATTTGGAACTTCAAAGGTTGCATAAGTCCAAAGGTCACTAGAAGTTAGAAATTTGAGAGTCATGAGGATATGAAAGGTCACTCCTCAAGTTAGAAATAGATCCTCAATTCTCATGGAAGGGACTTTTAACCTTGGCTTCTCCCATAAGGCTTAAGAGAGATCAGGTAGTACTTTTGGGGAGCAAGTAGTGGCTCCAATGCTCCATTATTAGCGCAAGTGATGTTTATTGCATTCATGCATTTGGAACTTTTATTTAACAATTGAAGCTTGATGACCAACACTTTTTCGTACAAGGATTATGAATGTTTGTAATATTATTCTATGAATGTTTGTGATTCATGTCTGCTTTTACCAGTACTAATATAGTTAATCTATTTCTATTTTTTTAGTCCTTATCTAATTGATAATGTGTTTTCATGATTGTAACAATCATCGCGTCTTTTTTTACTATTATCCTAGACATTAGATGAGACATCCATGTTCTTGTGTCTATATATTAGGGTGGTAATATTACCTCTCCCTTAAGGACTCACTTTCTCTCCTCTGTGTGGTAGAATAAACTTGATGCACTTGCAACTGAACATTCACCAGGCACATTAGCTTGCTTTTGGAAGGAAAAAATGTGATTCCCTCCCTTCTGCTCGGAATTAAAGCCAAGATAAATCTATAAGTAAATGGAAGGCAAGTCATATTCTGGATGGGGCTCCTATCCCATACGGTGTGAGGTCTATAGTCGGGACCACATATTGGGAAGACCCCCTTGAATGTTAGCCTATCCAACACTCTCAAAAATAATAAAAATGAAGAGCAATAGAGAAGTGAAGTGGGCATGAGACAACCAAAGAGAGTGCACAATCTAAAAAGAACACAAATTGAAAGCAATTGAACTTGATGGAAAGTTAGTTACAAGAAAAAATATTATAGATTATGTGTATGTGTGTTCCTGCATAAGAGTGAAGATCTTGTCAAGGCATATATGAGTTGAAAAAGATAAATTAGTTGGGTGTGAGTAGTAGTAACAAATTGTAATTAAATTAGACAACATTGTTGGAGGTCTTAGTTTGAAAACATATGAAAGAGTAAATCTAATTCACACTAGCAGTTTGGTTCCTATACAAATCTACGGTTAGTGTGTCTAAGAAATTTGGTGCTTTCTAATCTAAGGGGGTTGGGGCCTCCCATGAGTGGGAGCTCAGAAAAGAATTGATGTAAAAAAAATGAGTGCTTTAAATTTACATAATAATAAAAAACAAGCTTTGGTGGCTCTTCTCCTAGAAGGGTGTCCACGTTGGAAGCATTGTGTACATTTTTTAATGCATTTTTTGTGTGTCATTGTATGGTATATGTTTAAAAAAACAAAAAATTATAGTTATTGATTAAACCTCCCCACCCCCAATTAAATAATTCCCGATTCCCAACAATTAGTATCAGAGTGGGTTCCTTGAAGAAAAAAATAATTGTTGGAAGATAGATTTGCAACGAATAATAGAAAATAAAGATATCTACACAAGCAGAGTACCCATATTTCATGGAGTTAATTATTTATATTAGAGAGACAGAATTGAAGCATACATCATGCCTCTTGGATTGCATGAATGAGATACAATAGAATGTTGATACACAGTTCTGACAAAGCCACTTAGAGATCTTGATAAAAGAAGTGTGTACACCAATAATTGTAAAGGAAAAGAATGCATTTGTAGTTGGCCTTAACCAATTTCAGTTTTTAAAGGTGAGGCACTATGAATCAACAAGAAAATCCTAGGACAAACTCAAAAACTACTATGAAGGAGATGGAAAGGTAAAGCAGGCCAAACTTGAAACCTATAGAATGAAATTTGAAAGTCTTAGAATGAATGAGGAAGAAAACATTGTTGAATACCTACTTAGATTTCATAAAGTATCTTATATGATTAGAGGTAATTGTGAACATATTGAAGAGAAGGTTGTTTTCTAAAAGCTTTTAAGGTCACTCCCTAAGACATTTAATGCCAAAATATCAACAATAGAAAATAAGATAGAGTTAAACACTTTAAGAATGAAGTAGTTGCACAAAACCCTAATTTTATATGATATGAGAAGAGGATAGAAATTAGAGACAAAGGAAGTGATGTTTGAAGCCTCAAATAAACCCAAAGAGTACAAAAGACATGAATATTACTCTAGTTGTGACTCAGATGAGGAGATGGCTCAGTTTGTAAGGAAAATTAAAAGAATCTCATGCAAATGCAAAGGTAATATACCTTTTAAATGTTTTGAATGTGGTAGAGTATAAAAATTTAGTTCTGAATGTCCATATAAAGCTAAGAATCAAGAGAAGGATAAAGAATAAAAGAGCCGTGACAAAACCCAAAAACATCAAAGGAAGAATACTTAGAAGAATAAGAGATTTTACTCTAAGAAAGATAGTGAATCATCTAAGTCATGTAGTGAAGAATCGTCTAAGGGAGAAAAAGAGGAATGCAATCTTATATATTTGAATCTAATTCTAAGTTTCAAGGAAAATCATATTCTAAATAAGGAGTGGTGGAACTTGAGGTAGAACGAGTCAATGTGTTGGAGGAGCTAAAGAAGACCAGGAAAATGAAGAAGATATGGAGAAAGCAACTTCTAAGATTTGAATAAGGTATTTCTAATTCTGAAAATGAAGATTATAACCTTAGAAAAGTAAATTTAAATGAGACTCTTAGACTTAAAGGAATTTTAGTTCACTAACTAAAGGACAAACAAAAGAGTCACTATATACTAGAGGATGAGAATGAAGCCTTAAAGCTAGAATTGTCAAAAAGGCAAGGAATGATCCAAAATGGATCTAGTTTTGCCTCCATATAAATGTCTTCAAATTTAGTTGAAAGTAGAATCAAGTCAAATGTCTCGTTGATATGATTCTAACAGTGTGAACGACACGTAAGTCTGATTCCAGATGAAGAAGTTAGGGCCAGTCAAACTTTTTAGGAAAATTAATGCAAAAGTCCAAAATTCAAAGGTTAAAGGTCAATGGTCAGTCAACGGTCAATAGTCAACCAAATCAATTATTACATCAGCAAGGACACGTGTCAACCCAGGAATGAGCCATGCACCTTGGATGTTGTCAGTAGAGTAGGTGACGTGGCAGATTCTAATTTGCTGATATGGGCCAATCTGGTGCTAACACGTGACAGCGCGGATTTTTCCCAATATCACCTATTTTCCAAAATTTTTGGGATTAGGGAGGATCTAACCCTTGACCTCCCAGAAGACTGAGTTTTCACTGAAGGGGTCGCACCAGATAGCCTACAATAGTTTTTGTTAAGATTACAGATGACTTTGTATTTATGGTTATAGGATTGGAGGCAGCAAAAAAAAGGGCCAATAGCCAGGGTCAACCTCACGATCGTGGGACCCCTCGGTTTTTTTTTGAATTATCCCAAATCCACCGCAATAGACAACCACATATGGTATATATAACCATATATCCCATTTATAAGCCAACGGAGCACAAATATTTATGCCAGCAAAGTTTCATGCGAATATATGTTGGTATGTATGAATATTAATCCATATCAAAACGTCAAAGTGTCAAGTGGTGGTTTGAACCTGTCGACCTGTAACATTATATACCAATACCTTCACACCTTCAGGCTAACCACAATGCCAAGGGTGGAGCTTGGTAAACCAAGCCACCAAAACTTTGTTTAAGGTTTATGCGGGTGTCAAACCAATCAAACCACCAACACATAGACCAAGGTGGTATTGTGCAGTCAGAAGAGGTTTTGCAGAGGGCAGTGGCGGTTTTGGATTTCTTTAGGGGGTCTGGTAGTCACAGAGGCTAAATATGGGTAAGTTTATACTCATTTGACTCGAAATTTTGAGCTGAATGCAATGGTGACATCATTTTTCTCATTTGAGTCTCTGTTTTTGAGCTCATGTCTATAAAAGAATTTTGAAGACTAATAAAGCGGTCACACTAGAAGCTAAGGACCTAGAGAGGTAGCCAGGAAGTCTGGTGAACTTCGTTATCAAATTGTTGTTGTGTTGATATGTTTGATTATGTTTCAATTTGCTTATGTGTTTATGTTATTTGCAATCTTTTTGATCCATTTCACTAAGTAACATAAGGAAACTTCACATAAATTTTATAATACCTTTTTCATTAATGTATCAAGTGGTATCAGAGAAGCAAGGTTTTTAAGGTCTCAGAAGACTGTGTGGAGATTTGAATGCTTACTAGGTTAAGGCTCGAATGAGGTGAAGGTGAACTTGTTGAGGCGAATCCAGAGATTGGAAGGGTGTTTTCAAAAGGAAGCATGATGGATCAAACCCCACTTGGGTCAGAATCTCAATTTCTGGATAGTTTTATGATGATAGGTGCATTGGTGGAAGAGATGTTTTGTGAGTTTAAGAAGAACAAAGAAGAAGGCACTTCATCACCTAAAGATCAAGAAGATAAGGGAAAGGGAGAAATGCTTCCTCCACCATCGCCTCCATCATCACCATCATCATCATGATCGTCATCATATTCTCATAAATCTAGCCCTTCTAAGAAGAAAAAGAAGAAATCCTCTTTGATCAAATTAGATGTAAAATTTGATTTTGCTGATTTATGATGGAGAACTTAATGATGAAAAGCTTGATAATTGGATAAGACAAATTGAAGTGTATTGTAGGGTGTCGAAAGTTGTTTAAGAAAGGAAGAAGATCCAACTTGCTGGCCTTCGACCTGGAGGAGCCGCACCTGTATGGTGGGAAGGCAAGACACACGTATATCTCAAAAAGCATGGCAAAATCATTTCAACTTGGAATGAATTTGTTTTTGCTATTAAAAACTAATTTTATCCGTTTGGATTATTTCAAACAAGCAACGATGAGTTGGAAAACACTACGTCAATTAAAAGGTCAAAGTGTTCAAATTTATACTCAAGAATTCTGTAAGAGAGATTTAACATTAGGCATATCATTGGACTCACCAGAGACATTGTTGAAATACATAGGTGGCCTACATAGTTATTTGAGGCATACTATACTTATGTTTAATCCAACTAAATTAGATGATGTATTGGTCCAAGCAACTCATCTAGAAGATAGAGGCAAAAATGTAACCCATGATGTTGGAAAATCCTCCAAACCTATTGAAAGCAAGAATAAAGACAAGAAGAAACTTAAATGGAAGGAGAAGAAAATGAACATTGTGAAGAAAGATAAACCTTCACGCACTCATTATAAGAAGGAAGGCCAGGATGAAGCACACTGCTAGTCATTGCATCCATAATTGAAGCCTAGGAAGTTTGGGAGTAAGGAGCGGAAGAATGTTGTTACTATTCAAAAGGCCTTGGGATGAGATTTAGGTGACAAGACAACGATTACAGCTATAGGTATAAAAGGTAAGGATTCTAAAGCATCTACAAGTACTTCTTCGTATTCTATTGATAATGAGAAGGATGAGAGGAAATGAAATGAGTTATTTCACATTACAGTCATTTCCAAGCATACTAAAATTGATACTTTATTTGATAGTGGTTCACAAGTTAATTTGATTTCTGAAGCAATTGTAAAGAAGTTGGGTCTAGAAACAAAACCTCATAAAAAGCCATCTCCATTAGGTTGGGTGTGTGATAAAACTAAGCTACAAGTTACGAAACAATGTAATCTTCATTTTACTATTGGGTTAAAATTTGTAGATGAGGTTGAGTTAGACATAGTCCCATTGGACGTATGTGGAATTGTATTAGAAAGTCCATACTTGTACTATCTTCTATTGAACTGAAAATAAGTATAAACTCATTAAGGATGGAATTGAATATATTGTAAAAGCTCATAAACTCAAAGATAACTTCTCTCTCGTAAATTTAGGATAGATGAAAATAATTGTAAATTCAAGTAAACAATTTTTACTTATAATTGTAAAAGCGAAGGATATTGATAAACCTAAAGCTTTCCAAGGCTGTAATCCTAAACAAAAAGCATATCTAGTTAAAATTGTTTCCGATTATGATATTATGTTTCAAGAGCCTAAAGGGCTTCCAGCCAAGCGATAGATAGAACATGAGATTTATTGGTAGCAAGATGCTCCACTACCTAACATTGGAATGTACAAGTTATCAGCTCTAGAGAATGTAGAGATAAAGAAGCAGGTATAGGAGCTTCTCGATCAAGGGTTTATTTGACCAAGCACATCACTGTGCGGATAACCTATGGTGTTAGTGTGAAAGAAAGATGGATCATGGAGAATGTCCATTGATTTTAGAGCATTAAATAAAATCACAATAAAGAATCATTATCCTCTTCCTCATATTGATTATTTGTTAGATTAGTTAAAAGATGCAGTTTACATCTCTAAATTACACTTGTGAAGTAGCTACCATCAGATTAGAGTTGCAGAATAGGATGTATGAAAGACTACTTTCAAAACAAAGCAAGGACTGTATGAATGGATGGTTATGCCTTTTGGCTTAAATAATGCTCCAACTACATTAATGCGAGTCATAAATGATGTATTTAGACCATTCATTGATGATTTCACAATAGTCTATTTAGATGATATTCTTGTTTTCAGTAGAACATGGCATGAACATGTAAAGCCTGTAAAGTTGGTTTTAGATTTTGTGAAATGAGAAAATCTCTATGTAAAACTTTCAAAATGTGAATATGGTAGGACATCTTTCAACTATTTGGGTTATATTGTATGGGGTGGTGAATTGAAGACAGATCCCTCTAAGGTTGAAGTCATTGTAAATTTTCCTAAGCCCAATACTTCTACAAAAGTTAGAAGTTTCTTAGGGGTACCATAATATTGGAGAAAGTTTATTGCTAACTTTTCTTTGATTACAGCTCCTTTACATGCTTTGGCAAGTGTGAAATAGGTGTTTCAGTGGGGAGGTAAACAGCAGAAAGCCTTCGACACATTGAAAGAAAGGATCAGTACAGCACCAATACTATCACTGCCAGATCTTCGACATCCATTTGAGATCGAGATAGATGCAAGTGAATATGCCATGGGGGTGGTGTTGATGTAGCACATAAAGCCTATATGCTTTCATTCTGAGACATTCACATCAATAGTAGTTAACTATCCTACATATGATAAAGAATTGTATGCATTAGTTCAGAGTGTTAAAAAGTGGAAACATTACATAATGGGTAAAGAAACAATCATACACACAGATCATCAACCACTTCAATATTACACTGACAAACTAAATTGCAACAATCAAGACACTATTGATGGATGGGTTTTGTACAGAAATTTCATCTTCTTATCAGATATAAGAAGGGCATACATAATAAGGTTGTAGACATGTTATCAAGAACAATTATAAATACATCCACAATACTTAAGCATAATTCAGTAATTCATGAAAGTTACATTGAACAATATGCTCAAGACACAGAGTTTAAGGACGTATATGCAACTTTAAGTCACAGCAAAAAGGTAGAAGAATTGGATTATTTCATATAGGACAAACTCTTATATCATTTGGGAAAGTTATGCATTCTACAAACTGAAAGGGTTAATATTATTCTAGAAGCACATACTTCTCTTATGTCAGGTTATGTTGGTGTAAGTAAAATAGTTGCACAATTTCAAAGATTCTGCTATTGGCCATGAATGAACGAGGCAATTTCTAGATATATTAAAGGATGTACTATGTGTGCTAAAAGTAAGCCAAGTAATAGAAAATTAGGCTTGTATACTCCACTTCCAATTCCTTCTTGTCCTTGGGAAAGTGTTTTCATGGATTTTGTTGGGGGACTGCCAAAGTCTAGAAAGCGTCATGATTATTTGTATGTAGTTGTTGATAGGTTTAGTAAGATGTGTATTTTGACACTATGTAATAAACATGTCATAGATGAACAAACTACAAAGTTGTTCTTTCAAAATGTATTTTGGGTTACCCACTTCTATTGTATCCAATCGAGATTCTCGATTTTTCGTGAAATTTTGGTCATGTATATGAGAGTTAATGGACAAAAAGTTAAAGAAGAGCATGAAATTTCATCCGCAAATAGATGATCAAACAAAAGTGGTCAACATAACAGTGATATAGTTGCTTCGGGGATATTGTAGCAAGCATCCCAATCTTTGAGATGAGCATTTGTGTTATGTGCAGCATGCTTACAACCATGCAAAACATTCTTCTACTCAAAGATCTCCTTTTAAGACTTGTTTCAGTTTTATACCAAAGTCTCCCTTGGATTTTGCATTTGGTAAAGACATAGCAGGTGATGGACATAGTGATGTGGATAATGCAACCAAGTTCATTGAACAAATCCAGGAAATTCACCAAGTAGTATAGGAACAACTGGAAAGGAGCCAAGAAAAGTATAAGGCATGGCATGACAAGCATAAAGTTGAGCATAGTTTTCAAGTTGGTGATCAATTCTGGTTGTACATCAGCAAAGATAGACTGCAAGCGGAACGTAAGAAGTTGAAACCAATTAGATATGGTCCTTTCAAAATACTTGACAAAATTGGTGAAAATGCTTTCTGCCTAAATCTACCAGCTTATATGTAGATCTATTCCCTCGTAAATGTTGAAAAATTGTGATTGTATGAGCCTTTATTGATTAAAGATCCTGAAGAGAAAGGTCAGTTACCTTCCATTGAATACTTTTTTCCCGAGTATCTCAATGAGCTATAGGAGGATACAGTTCTTGATAGGAGGATAAGGACTTCGCAACAAGGAAGTGTTGAGTATCTTCGAGTGGGACTCAAATGTACAAATCCCAGTAAATAATGATGGATAGAGATTGGAAAAGTGATGGAAGCATATCCTCACCTGTTCAATAACTAAAACGAACTTTTAGTGGTCGAAAAGCTTCCAATGGGGAGGAGTGATCCAAAATGGATCTAGTTTTCCCTCCATATCAATGTCTTCAAATGTAGTTGAAAGTAGAATCATGTCAAAGTGCTTTTTGATATGATTCCAACGGTGTGAATGGCACGTAAATCTGAGTTCAGATGAAGAAGTTAGTGCCAGACAATGTTTTTGGGAAAATTACGGCAAAGGTCAAAAAGTCAAAGGAAAATGGTCAACCAAGTCAACGCTTTCGTCAGCAAGGACACGTGTCAACCTGGGAATGAGCCATGGGTCATGGATGATGTCAGAAGAGGAGGTGACGTGGCCGATTTTGATTAGTTGATATGGGCAAATTCGATGCAGACACGTGGCAACGTGGATTTTGCCCAATATCACCTATTTTCCAAAATTTTAGGGATCGGGGAGAATTGAATCCCTGACCTCCTGGAAGACTGAGTTTTTACTGGAGGGGCCACACTAGACGGGCTATGATGGTTCTTGTTAAGATTGCAGATGACTTTGTATTGATGGTTGCAGGATTGGAGGCACCAGAAAAAGGGTCGAGAGCCGAGGTCAACCCCACGGCTACCAGACCACTTATTTTGTTTTTGGAATTATCTTACATTCATTGCAACAGACAACCACGTATGGTATATATAACCATATATCCCATGTATAAGCCAACGGAGTGCAAATACATAGGCCACCAAGGTTTCATGTGAATATATGTTGCTACGTATGAATATTATTCCATATGAAAATGTCAGAGTGTCAGGAAAGGGTTGCGACCCACCAACCTCCAACATTATATACCAATGCCTTCACACCTTCAGGCTAACCACAATGCCAAGGGTGGAGCTTGGTAAACCAAGCCACCAAAAATTTGTTTAAGGTTTATGCAGGTGTCGAACCAGTCAAACCAGCAGCTCAGAGACCAAAGCGGTATTGTGCAGACATAAGTGGTTTTGCACAGGGCAGAGGCGGTTTTGGATTTCTTCAGGCAGTGTGGAGATCACATAGGCCAAATATGGGCAAGTTCATACTCATTTGACTCAAAATTTTGAGTTGAATGCAATGGTGAGATCCTTTTTCTCATTTTAGTCTCTTTTTCTAAGCTCATGTCTATAAAAGCATTTTGAAGACTAATAAAGCGGTCACACTGGAAGCTGATGTGGCCACCAACAACCCCCCTTTTTATTTAGTGTTGTGACTAATACTAGATAAATGGGGACCCTTAGCTAAAATCCAAAAAAATCAATTAGTGATTGTATTTCCTTTTCAATAAAACTTACCATCATAAACTTGAGAAAATACCTTTGAAAATATCTAAAAAACTTAAGTTTTGTGATGAGGGAAGACAAAATCACTCCTTAAAGGATATCGTATCGCAGAAAAGATAACAACATGCTTACTTACAAGCTAAACTCTAAAATCGCAAGAATGCAATGTGAAATTGCATAAGCATAAAAATATATCACATCGCAAGCTTTAGAAGCACACTTATAATAAAAAAACTACATAAAACGCTGATATGCGATAGCACATATTGCAAAATCACGCCTCGTAAGAAACTGCTTAACACAAAACATCTGATTTACAATTATCCGATATTGCAATTATGCGATATTCTGATTATACGATATTGCAATTATGCAATGTTGTGACCATGCGATACTATGAAATTGCAATAATGCGACAAAACGATCTTACGATAGGACGACAGAACGATCTTGCGATCTTGCAATTTGTGATACAGCGATCTAGGATATTGCAAAGCAAATCACAAAATCGTCTCATGGCAAATTTTTCTGGTCCATTATTCAAGGAAAAGTGTTTCCATTAAACGAGACTGGTTATGTGCTTTAATGCTCATTAATGAAGTAGTTTCTAGTTGTTAATGAAATCTAGTTTTGAGTTTATCAAAGAGCCAGTTCACGTAAGGTGGCATATTTTTAAATGCCTTTGGTATTCAAAGCATTCCCGTCGTTATCTATTATCATTACTCTCACCTCACTTGTAAACTGTAGGAATGAAGGACAAAAGGTTATATAAAGCAATGTACAGGAAGCTACAGTGAAAATAGGTGAGGCTCTGATATCTAAAGACAGAGAAAAGGCACCCTTGCACAAAGACACATCATGCAACAGAAACACAGGTATTCTCACCTGGGAAGGCATACATAATCTACTTGAGGAAATAAATCCTAAAGTAATGGGATTTACGGCAACTGCAGGCTCATCAAGGTGATCTGAAGCTTCAGTTGCAAAGTTAGCTTGTTCATTCTTGCACCGGAGAGCGGCAAGGCCCATAATTCTCCCCTGCACAGAAATGGTTAAAGGAATACTAGACAGTGTTGACATCAAAGATAGGCAGTTTAGGGCTCAAGGTCAAGAGCTCTTGGAAGCATTATTTTCACAAAATTTCAACTTTACATCCACTACAAGAAAACACGCAAGAGGCGAAAATCGCACTAAGGAAGCCTGGATTAAGAAACAAAGGTAGTTTCCAATGCGTGATTAGCGCTAATCACACGTCGCTGGGTAAAACTTCTCGAAATGGAAAGCCTCTAATTGCTCAGTATCCTGTAAGCCCAATACCGAAAAGATGGTGCCAACTCTTGCTGATTCCATTTTTGCAGCACATTTAAAGGCTGAAGTCAGCCAACTGACTCTTCTCAAGCAAATGCTGAATGCTTGTGACATTAAGGAGAAAATACAGAAATAGTTAGTTTTAGATTTAATTTTAGAAATAGTTTTATTTTATCTTCCCTAGAAAAAGGATGGTCATTTAAACCGTATCCCAATTTTTTGTAAATAAGTTATTTTTAGACATAGTTAGTAGTATTTAAACCCTTCTCATGCATTTAGAGAAGGGTCTAGAAATTATCAAAAACTTGTCCTCGGAACATGCACTTTTGCACCCTCCGAGGAGGTTTTGGTGATGAATGGAAAATGATTTATTGATTTTTGCATCTGATATCTGCTACTGATGTTGCACTTCTGTACTCTTAGTAGATGTTGGATTGAGAAGAGATAAATCACTATCGCTTGAAATTCATGAGTAGAACTAGTTATAAATGGTACTTTTATCTCTTAAATGTTTCTATTTCCTATGTTAAAGTGATAGTTAAATTCAGTTATTTATATGTTAATGCTCGAATGCCTGAGTTATCATATGGCACTTTTGTACAGTGATAGCTATTTATTTATGCTTGACATATGAACATCTTACTATGCGATATGCTTTTCGCAACTGTTTCGCCTAACTTTTTATGCGAAGTGGTTCATCTATATTGAATTCTTTTCTTATAACAGTTGAATGATCTTTATTACCGATTGTTATCTGAAATCATTTTAGATCGCATAACAGAAGAACCATACCCCGAGTTAGTATAGATTTAGATGTTGTTGCTTTTTTAGAATACAATTACATGTCATTAGATTAGAATTAGAAGTA
The DNA here is from genome assembly GCA_000404065.3 of Pinus taeda. Classification (NCBI taxonomy): domain Eukaryota; kingdom Viridiplantae; phylum Streptophyta; class Pinopsida; order Pinales; family Pinaceae; genus Pinus; species Pinus taeda. The sequence continues at coordinate 20,907 of APFE031460160.1, read as the reverse complement.
GATCACCTCAATTAGAATCTTTGAAAGCCAGGAACATCAATTAATCTTACACACACACACACACAAATTGGGAAACTGGTCCCATTATCCCCAGTCGGACCCGCTATACCAAACAGAAAAGGAGCTGCCAACCAAGGTCCGGACTGGGCGGGTATCCCCCTTGTTGTTCACCCAATTTTCGGGGCTTCAACATATTTGGCACTAGAGGGAGGGCCTCAAACTATGAATGGCAAGTAAGTCCAAATCTGAATACCATTCTGAGAGTAAATCACCCTCACCATCTCCCCCGACTTCTCCATTGCATTTAGAAGATTTAAATCCACCACCAGAAGTCGTAGGATCAACAGTCGCTGCTACAAACCCTGACATTTCAGAACAATCTACTATTGAACCGCTTGAATTTGAATCTCTGATTCACAAACTTCAACGATTTTCTATATCTCCTCAAAGATCTGATTAATCTCAAGGCAGCATGACTTCGCAATATAACCCTGCTCATCCCTTAACCAGATTAAAGAGCGAAAAGTTTGGTGTACAACCAACTGAATTACCTCTGCCCACTAGGAAGAGAGAAAGGAAATCACCTAAAGGGTCCGATAGCGAGACTCTTTGACCATCATCATCCATCTCAACTTCCTCACCGTGATGTCAACCATCCACACCGCCACTCCAGATCATTGTCCACCAACCTACTGGTACTTCTACATCCCCTTCTCAATCATCAGGAGTTATTATATCCGCATCTTCTTGACCTCAGGGATCATCTTCTCCACTTCTTTCCGTTAGTAAATCAACAATGGCTCAATCTCCATGGAACAATCTAGGGGCAGTCATAATGCCTGCGCCCTTGAGTCAGCTGCTGGCCCATCCTGAAGAATCACTGCCTAAATTCAATCTTGAAGAAGGCATGCTAGCAGAAGAGCATATCAATAACTTTATGCTATCCATAAATCTTAATGGAGTTACCAACGAAGATGCTGTCGTTCGACTTTTTCCATATACCCTTCAAGGAACAGCCCGATGATGGTATTTTTCACTACCATCTAGATCTATTACTAGTTGGGACATCTTCAAGGAGCATTTCCTCATTAAGTTTGGTGATAATAGGTCTACTGCGACGTTGATTAGTGACCTGTCAAACCTCAAGGCCCAATCAAAAGAACCTATCAAAGACTTCAATTCTGATTTCAATAAACTATTAAAAAAAATTCCTACCACTTCCAAGCCCAACGAAGAACTACGAAGTGAATGGTACATTACTGCATTACCATCAAATATAGCAATCTTCGTGGATAGGGCTAATAAGACAACTTTGGCCGAAAACATGAAAGAAGCAATAGTTGTAGAGAAACGGATTATAGCCCTAGAAAAGAAGACCGCAATTGAGGAACAAAAGTCTAAGAAGGTAACATTCAAAGAAGATCCCAAGAAAAAGTAATTGAAATATCCTTTTGATTTAGAAGGATTACAAAAAGTTTTGAAGACCATGCCTAACGAGATAGTCGACATAAGAGAACAAGTGGCAGAAACTTCTTCAAAGAAGCCATATAGATCTCTTAAAAGAAATCCCTCGAATTATTCAAAGCCCCCCAACGCTATTACAAATGCTGAATCTGAAGAAGAAGAAGAGGAGATCACTACTCAAGAGCAAATTGATGAAGAAGAAGTTGTAGAGTTACAAGGAATGTGGGGTTTCATCCTCACACAAGAAGAGGATCAAGAAGCATTCCTGGTTAGTACATGAAGCAGAATTCAGCTTGATCTCCCCCAAACTATCCCTAAGCCAAAGAGCGCAAGCTCGGCAACGAAGGATAAAATCGCACCCAAGAAGACAACATCTAAAGCGACTCAAACTAGCCCAATCCAAATAGATTCCTCTACTCCATCTAAAACGCTGATAGTTTCAGATGAAATGGAGTACAATATTATAGAGGATATGAAAAAGACTCGGGTGAACATCACTCTTTACGAATTGAGCAAGTTAAAACACCAGCAAAAGATAATTTTGAAAGAATTACATGCTATGTCAGTTGCACCTTTGCCTGCTGTTGTAATTTCTCAAGCTTCCCATGACATGGGAAGACCTCTAACTAATGTGATTAACAAGGTTGATCCAAATGACGTCATATTAATTGGAGGTAGATCGAGATCTCATACTCCCCCCTTTCTTCTTACTTAGGAAATTTTTAATAAAAATTTGCATAATTGTTAAGTGCATTCTAGAGCTTCATCGAATATTTTATCGAAGTCAATATGTACAAAATTGAACGTTCAACCACAGAAGTCTGTTGTGCGCATAGTCCAGCTAGATTGATCACAAGTCAAGGTAATTGGTGAATTGAATTAGGTTACCATAAAGGTTGTCATCCAACCCAGAGGTATGTCAAGTTATCGACATTTTAGTTGTTGATATTCTAGAATTTTATGGCTTAATTCTTAGCAGGGATTCGTCAGAAAAACTCCATGGATACTTCGCAACTGATTGGTCGCACATGTGGCTTCCCTACAATGGTAAACCAAATCAAATAAAAGTTGAACGAGAACGACATCATAAATACATAGTAACAGAACTCGAGGGGGAAAATGAACCAGTAGCATATAACAAAAGCATTATTGGCAATTACTTAGTAGATTCTTTCCTAGGAAATTTTAATGCTCACACATCACCTTACTTAGAACATTTTGTTTTATCTCAAGTCGAAAATGTTTCTCAAACAGATAGTTCTAAATGTATCAATTTTTTAGATAGTACTGTAAATAAATCTTCATTTTGGAAATTATTTTTTGATGGTTCTAAATCTAACGAAGGAGCAGGAGCAAGATGCGTGCTAGTTAGTCCAAAAGGAGATAAAACTATGTTAACTTGCAGACTTGAATTTGATTGCACCAACAATACAGCGGAGTATGAAGCTTTAGTCCAAGGGTTGTACAAAGCAATCGGACTAAATGTCAAATACCTTCAAGTCTTCAGAGACTCTGAAATTGTAGTCAGACAGGTATGTAATACTATACATTGCTTATAAGGTCATTTAAAACATTATCAATATTTAGTTCAAGATCTGACTGAGCACTTTATAGCATTTAATATTTCATCAATTCACAAACTCCAAAATGCAAGTGCGGACCTTTTAGCTAACATAGCTTCTAAACTTATCCCTTCAAAATATTTTAGTCCTGATAGATTTTCAATAGAATTAATCTTTAGACCTTCTATTCCAGATAACATCACAAATTGGAGAATTTTCAATGTATATCCTGACATCGTGAGTTTTCTCGCATCTGAAGGATCCTATACCAATCAAATAATTGACAAAGACCAACATGACTGACAATTGCAACCGGATAGCACTAACAATGCTATACCTAAGTCAGTAGTCAAACTAGAAGACCTTTATGATTTGAAAGATCGGTTTAAAAGATCTACTAATTAAAAAATCCAAATTTCAACTTTGAACTACGAATTAGTAAATATGGGAACTGATACGAAAGCCCAAAACATCAATCTAGGCCTTGGCCTAACTCCCGAAGAAAAATTAGCATATATCCATCTTTTGAGACAATACATAAATGTTTTTGCTTGGAACTATGATGAACTTAAAACATATGACACTTCTATCATCCAACATACTATTCCAATGATGGAAAATGCAAAACCAGTCCAACAGAAGTTGAGAAAAATCCATCCCAATTTAGAAAATCAGATTAAATCCAAACTCAACAAGTTATTGAAAGCCAAAATAATCTTTCCCGTTCGACATTCCAAATGGGTCTCCAACATGGTCCCTGTTAGAAAGAAAAATGAAGATATTAGAATCTGTATTGACTTTCAAAACCTTAATAAAGCCTGCGAAAAGGATAATTTTCCTTTGCCTCCTATGGAACAAATTTTGTAGGCATTCGCTGGTTCAGAAATACTCTCCTTTTCAGATGGATTTTCAGGATACAATCAAGTGTTGGTACATCCTAATGATCAATTAAAAACCACATTCACAACCAAATGGGGTACCTACGCATATAAAAAAATGACTTCTGGTCTGATTAATGTTGGTGCCACATTTCAGAGAGCCATGGACATTGCATCCAGAGGTTTAGTTAATAATTCTGTGGTAATTTACTTGCATGATATAACTGTCTATTTCAAGAGATGAAGCAACCATCTCAGAGATTTAAAACAAATCTTCCAACGTTTTTTAAGGTATGGAATTTCACTCAACCCTAAAAAGTCCTTTTTCGCATTAAGTGAAGGAAAACTTCTAGGATTCATAGTGTCAAAAACTGGAATTCACATTGACCCTGACAGAATCAAAGAGATTACCGAAATTTCCCTACCTCACAACAAAAGAGCTATGCAATCTTTCCTTGGTCAAATCAAATTTGTGAAGAGATTCGTTCCGGATTTTTCAAGAATCGTGTCTCCCTTACAAACAATGATAAAAAAGAACTCAATCTTCAAATGGGGTCAAGATGAATATGAGGCATTTAATCTAATCAAACAAGAAATTGTCAATGCTCCATCTTTAGTGACTCCAAATTTTTTAGAGCCTTTGGTTTTATATACATTTGCATCTGACAGATCATATGCAACGATACTTACTCAGGAAAATCAAGAGAAGGCAAAAGCCCTAATTTCTTTCTTCAGTTCAAATTTATAGGGAGCTGAATTAAATTATTCAGATGTGGAGAAACAGGCTTACGTTGTTTTCAAAGCAATCAAATATTTCAGACCCTTTTTACTCAAAACCCGCACAAAAATCATTGTACCATTTCCAGCAGTAAGAAATCTTTTAGTACAAAAAGAGGTGCGTGAGAAAAAAGCCAATTGGGTTACTTCCTTACAGGAATATGATGTAAAAATCAAACCAACAATCATTATAAAAGGTCAAGGCTTTCGAAAAATGCTGGCCGGAGCATCGCTGATATCTGAAATTCCATCTACAGACATAGAAGTGTACGAGGTAAGCCTAAACGATAATGAGTCATTATATGCCGATATCATTTATTATCTGAAGAATAGGTATGCCCCCTCACACCTCGCTCATACTAAGAAAAGAGCACTAAGATTGAAAGCCAAACAATATCAACTCTTGAATGATGTTCTTTTTAGGATAAATTATGATTCTGTTCTACATAGATGTCTTGAAGAATCTGAAGCTAAAAAAGTTTTGCAGGAACTCCATAACAGGCCAGCAGGTGGACACTATGCTCGAGATGCTATTGCACATAAAATCTTACGAGCAGGATATTACTGGCCCACATTAATTAAAGACTCGCACAATTACGTGAGGAAATGTCAAATCTGCCAAACTGCTGCCAGGAGACAGAAGAAACCCTCCTTGCCATTACATCCTGTCAACATTGAGCAACCTTTTGACCATTGGGGATTGGACATAATAGGTGAGATCGTTCCTCACTCTTCTAAGAAGCATAGATATATTCTTACAGCAATAGATTACTTTACTAAATGGGTAGAAGTAGTTCCACTCAAGATGGCTAATGCTAAACATATCATTGAATTCATAGATCAATTTATAATCACCAGGTTTGGATTGCCTTCCGCTTTAATGTTTGACAACGCATCATATTTTCTGGAAATACAATGACTGAATTTGCACTTAAAAGAGGTTTCAAACTTAAATATTCTACCAATTATTACCCACAGGGAAATGGGTTAGCTGAATCTACAAATAAAAACCTAATCAGGATTATGAAACGAACAGTTGACCAAAATCATAAAAATTGGCATAAATCTTTAATATACGCTTTATGGGCAGATCGAATAACGCAAAAAGCCTCCATTGGCACTTCTCCATTCAATTTAGTTTATGGAAAAGAAGTGGTTCTCCCGACGCATTTAGCAATCCCCTCTTTGTCTTTAGTTCAGTATATTGATGAAGTACCAAATTCCTCCTTACAATTGAGGCAAATGGAAATAATTAAGTTAGAAGAACAACGAGAACGGGCTAAAAGAACTCATGCTCATCATCAAGCATTATGAAAATCCTCTTTTGATTCAAACATGATGACTAGAAAACATTTTCAGGTGGGAGATCTAGTTTTAAAATCGAACAAGGCTCATGAGGAAAAAGGAAAACATGCTAAATTTCAACGAATGTGGCTTAGTCCTTTTCAAATTGTAGAAGTCATAGGTCTGTCCACTTTTATGTTTCAGGATTTAGTAGGAAAAAGAGATTCTTTACCTGTTAATGGTCAGATCCTAAGAAAATATTTTCCCTAGAAGATTACTCTTTTATTTTGTAGATTAGATTTTTATTTTCATAAAACCAGTTGTGAATGGTTACATTAGGAATTTACGGAAAAGACACCAATTCTCTTTCAGATTTTGTCTTTTTCTTGTATAAATAGCAAATCTTTTGGAAAATTGATCTTTATTGTAGAAAGATACAGTTAAAGACTCTAGCCTAGATATGATACTAGTTTCAACTTCATAAAATTTGATGAAAACAACCTTTAGTGAGAAATTTTTTTATATCAGTGTAATGAAAGGTATCAATAACAAAATAAATATTCTCTGTAGAACAGCTCTTTCCAAAAACTCTACTATTGTCATCCAGAGCTATCTTAAGGAAACAATGACTTCCTCCCTACTAAGGAAATCACAACTTTCAGAGGAACAATCCAAGGATACACTTCATCTTAAAGAGTGAGAGGTCTCATCACAAGCTGACTTATCACAATGATAGATATTATAACTTGCTAACTTTGCCAATACTGCATACCACAACAGAGAAATGACTCAAGATTGTTGCAATCAAAAGACAAGGGGTCTCATCACGAGCCAGCTTGTTCAATAATTTATAAATCAAGTGAATGACTGTGTCATAAATTGGCTATCAAACCAAGACATTGCTCTTTAAGAGTAAAAGAAAATCAAAAGCAATAAGTTTTGATATGGATTCTTCTTTGAGAATTGTAGGTTTCTTTACGTAGGATTCAGGATCATTGTTGGGTAACAGGTAATCCTGTCGAGGCTATGAACGCCTGCTAGCAGCAGAGGCTCCACCTACGACAAATGAGCATATTTAAAACTGATTTACAGAGAAGCCTTTGTTTTATCTTTATAAAACCAAGTAATGACTGACGTAAATACAAGGACTAGCTTGAGGAAGTAAATAATCAGAGTTGAAAATAGTTGAAACAAAATATCATTGATAGGTTAGAACATAATTTACTTTATATTTCTATAATAAAGTTTAATTTTCTAGAAATTTTTTTGTTTTGGAAGTATAGAAAATTCAAAAGAACAACAGAGATAACTGGTTCTTCCAAGTGAATCACCAATTGTTGTGGCCACCAACAACCCCCCTTTTTATTTAGTGTTGTGACTAATACTAAATAAATGGGGACCCTTAGCTAAAATTCAAAAAAATCAATTAGTGATTGTATTTCCTTTTCAATAAAAATTACCATCGTAGACTTAAGAAAATACCTTTAAAAATATCTAAAAAACTTAAGCTTTGTGATGAAGGAAGACAAAATCACTCATTAAAGGATATTGTATCGCAGAAAAGATAACAACATGCTTATTGTTGGCATTATGTTTCTGATGAGGTTATATGTTACAGATGTTGTACTTGATGGCAACACCCATGGCAAGGCTCTCAATATGATGAAAACTAAGAAGCACGCAGGAGAACAGTTCAGAAGATGCGTACCCGTAGGTACGCTGTGCAGGGACCACGTCCAGATACGCAGGTTACCCATTCATGAGGTGCGTACCCCTAGTGCACACACTTCAAGGCAGTAAAGTGCGCACGCGTGGGGTTCCTTATGTTTAGCCCTTGGTATTTAGCTGACGGTATTGTGTTATCATGGTTTTGGCCCGTGGTATTGTTTTATTTTATTATTATTATTGAGCCCCATGATCCTTGATTTGAGGAAGAGCTTGCCTATATAAAGCAAAGGAGATCATTTGGCTTAGGTATGCTTTTGGGTCGAATACCTTAAGATCTGAAATATTGGGTTATTGTTTCAAAAAGATTGATCTATATGAAAGTGAAGTGGAAAGCGAATCTGTGAAGGGTGATCTCTCGAAGATCTGGGCATCCGTCTAACTGTAGCACACTGGTGATCTGCAAATTCGGCCCTAATCTGAGGTACGCAGGCATTTAACAGTGCCTCTGCGTGGGTACGCAGAACAGAAGAAGGCGAGCTGCGCAGGTACGCAGAGTAGAAGAAGGGTGATTGGGTGGGTACGCAGAGCAGAAACAGGAGAACTGCGTGGGTACGCAGAGCAGCAGTGGTTCAGGTGCGTGCCTACTGTGGCAGTACGCGGCGCGATAGTCCTTTTGGGTGCGTGCCTACTGTGGCAGTACACGGCGCGATAGTCCTTTTGGGTGTGTGCCTACTGTGACAGTCCGCGACACGATAGTCCTTTTGGGTGCGTGCCTATTGTGGAAGTACGTGGCGCGATAGTGCATTTGGGTGCGTACTATACGCAATGCAGTAGAAGAAGCAGTGCGTGGTCACGCAGTGCAGCAGATGGCACTCTACGGGTATACGCAGAGAAGCAGAGCGTGAAGTGCGTAGCAACGCAGGCCAGTGAAAGGAAAACTACGTATCTCTCTTAAGATCTTCTGTTGACAGAATTTTTCTGTTGAAAAGGTGTTCTGGGTTTAGTTCTGTTATTGCTGATCTAGATACTGCAGCTGACTGTGTAATTTACATGCACTTGATGATCGTTTGATGTATATGGATCCAGTTTGAAAATTTATGAAAAGTGGTCCTTGAAAAGAAGTAGGGGGTTGTAGTTCCCTTCCAGGAGAGACTAGAAAACGAGAGAGAGTTGTAGCTCTCTGCAGGTTGCAGCCTACATATTGGTAAAGGACTGCACCAGTACAAGACCATTGAAAAAGGAGTTTCTAATTTAAAAGAAGATAGAGACATATTGCAGCAGGTGGTTTTCACCCACATTGGGTTTCCACCTTATATCTGGTGTTCTTTGATGTGACTGTTTGCTTTTCTTGTTCATACTCATTATTTTATGGTACTGATATGCAAAAATAATTCAAAGTGTAAATAAGGAAGATTTGGTAAAAGAACTAGATAATACTGATTCACCCCCCCTCTCAGTATTATTTTCAACAATTGGTATCAGAGCACGTCCTTCTAAAGAAGCTTGATCGCTTGAAGGAAGATCTTTCATCATGAGCAACTACGAGAGGGAAGCATCTATCAGGCCACCGGTTTTTGATGGGACAAACTTCAATTATTGGAAGGTAAGAGTTACTGCCTATTTTCAATCTCTTGGTACAGAAGTTTGGAACATCGTAGAGACAGGCTATGCTTTTCCTTCAACTACTCCTACAGATGCAGACGAGAAGAAGAAGTATGAAACAAATGCAAAAGCAGTCAGTACCCTATTAGGATGTATATCCCAATCGAAATTCATGAAGGTAATTCACTATAAATCCGCAAAAGAGATATGGGACAAAATTGTCACGAGATATGAAGGAGATGAACACGTAAAGCGTGCCAAACTTCAAACTCTCAGGATTCAGTATGAGACTCTCAAGATGTATAATGATGAAAGTGTGGCTAACTATTTTCTTCGGGTAGATGAAGTTGTTAATTGTATGAAAAATTTGGGTGAAGAAATAAAAGAGGCTATTGTGGTTGAAAAGGTTCTAAGATCATTGTCCCCCAAGTTTGAATCTAAAGTATCTGCAATAGAAGAAAAAGAAAATCTACGAATTCTTACTATGTCTCAGCTACATGGAATTCTAACTGCTTATGAAATGAGAAAGGGAGGTCCATCAGATAGAAGAGAAGCTGCTTTCAAGGCATCAGGCAAAGGAGATTATTATGAAGCAAGCCACGTCCCAGAAGAAGAGGAAGAAGAATCAAACTTTGTCAGAAATCTTCAAAGGGGTTCTGGAAGGTTCAGAGGTAAGTTACCTTTTAAATGCTTTGCTTGTGGAAGAGTAGGTCATTATGCTGCAAAATGTCCTTATAAGGATAAAGGAAAGGAACCTGCTAGATGGAACAAGAAACAGAGTGCAAGTAAGAAAAACTACTACACTCATGAAGATAGTGATGGTCTATCAAACAGTGATGAAGATGAACGAGGTAATGAATATAAATTGTTAATGGCATTTGAAGATGATGATTATATGGATGCTATAGATGTGTATTACTTTCATGAAGAAATTACTAAACTTAAGAGATGTATAGAAGAGAAGAATATGATCATTGATACTCTACAATTTCAAATTGATGAAAAGGAAAGACATCTTGAAAAATTAGAAGGTGAAATTGTTGGTCTTAGAAAAGAGATTGAGAGAACCAAAGCTATTAATCTCAAGTTTGTCAAAGGATCTGAAACTTTGGATGAGATTATCAATGTGCAGTGGTCTCCTCTAAACAAGACAGGTCTGGGCTATAATGGAGAAACTTCTCAAGCATCCACCTCAAAAAGCTATCTTGATGCAGCAAGAAGAAGTGAGAAAAAGCACAATGAAAACCATGAGGTAAAGCAGGGACGAATTGCAAACAGAAACTATCAGGGACAATCCATCTTAAAGGTGAACAAAAGCTACAATCAGCCACAGGTAAAATTTTCTCAATTTGAGTCAAGAGTGAATAACAATATAGATTACAATCACGTGGCCGGTAGATTCAATAAACGCAGAAGTTTCTTCAATGGACAATGCTTTTCTTGCCATAACTTTGGTCACAAAGCAGCTCAATGTGTTGCATATAAAACAATCATGACTAGAGAAGCTCAAAAACAAAGGAGTATGACTGGGATTTCAAAAAGGACCTATAACAATTTTTCAGCTCTTGAAAATGAAGTTGAATGTTCTATTTGCAATAACTTTGGTCATGGAGATTTTGAATGCAGGAGCAAGTTACAACAGAAAAGGGAACAATGTTCTATTTGCAATAACTTTGGTCATGAAGATTTTGAATGCAGGAGCAGGTTACAGCAGAAAAAGGAACAAGCTTCAAGCACCAAAACATGGAGAATAAAGGAACCTCAAACGGAAAGATGTGGGATAGCGTTTTATGCAGAGGGACAAGAAAATCTATGGTGCATTGACAGTGGATGTTCCAAGCATATGACAGGTGATAAAGAAAAACTTGAGTCATATTCTGCTCTAGAAAAGGGAAAGAAAGTCTCTTTTGGAAATGATACTCCTGCTACCATAAAAGGAAAGGGTATTGCTCAAATAAAAGAAAAGGTCAAGGCTGGAAATGTTTTGTATGTTGACGGATTGAAACATAATCTCCTAAGTGTCAGTCAGATGTGTGATCAAAGAACCGAGGTGATATTCAGATCAAATGGATGTATTGTTCGTGATCTTGATACAGGTGAAACAGTGATCAAAGGCAAAAGAACTCCAAATAATCTGTACATATTTGAAGAAGGACAACAACAATGCTACCTAAGCAAGGAAGATGAGCATTGGTTATGGCATCGAAGGTTGGGTCACCTAAGCTTTTCACAAATAAGGAAAGCATGCTAATATCAGGCAGTTCGCGATCTTCCAGATATCAAAATCCCTGACAACACCATATGCAAATCATGTCAGTTTGGAAAACAGACCAGCCAGAACTAACTTTCCAGAGAAGGATCAGCTAGCATGCCTCTTGAGCTAGTACATACAGATACATGCGGTCCTTTCAGAAAAAGAACACCTCGAGGAGAAGAATACTTGATATTATTCATTGACGATTTCTCTAGATTTGTCTGGTTAGGACTTATGAAGCACAAAGATGAAGCATTCAAAAAATTCAAAGCCTTCAAAGCCTTGGCTGAAAATGAATCGGGTCACAAAATTAAGTGCCTCAGATCCGAAAGAGGTGGGGAGTTTACCTCAAATGAATTTTTCGATTTCTGTTAAGAACATGGGATAAGAAGAGAATTCTCTACAGCTAGAACTCCTAGCAAAATGGAGTTGTGGAAAGAATGAACAGAACAATTCAACAAATGGCTCGTGCTATGCTTGATGAATCATGAACTCCCGCCACCTTCTGGGGTGAAGCTGCTCATGCTGCAGTTGTTATTCTCAATAAAACAAATGTCCGGGTAAATAGCACTCAAACTCCTCATGAGGTCTGGAATGGTACGACTCCTACGGTAAAGCACTTCAAAATCTTTGGGAGCAAATGTTATATTAAGAATACTGATGAGCAGCTTGGCAAACTTGAACCTAGATAAGATGAAGGCATTCTACTTGGTTACTCTCCACACAGCAAAGCATACAAATGTTACAATAAAAGACTTGGCAGAATTGTTGACAGCATTGATGTAGTGGTTGATGAGAAGGGATACATTCCTAGACAAGTACATCATGAAGACATCGAAGAAGATGAAGGATATCCTCAACAACAAAATGATGATGAAGAATAATTTCAAGAAGAACCTCAAGAAGAACCACAGGAGAAAACAAGAATAGAAGAAAAGACTCCGTCCAGATATGTTCAGAAGAATCATCTAGAATCTCAGATTATGGGGCAAAAAGAAGCAGGTGTACAAACAAGAAGAACTCTCGCAGAAGCTTCAAGCTATTTGGCATTACTCTCTTCTACTGAACCA
>APFE031460158.1:0-10295 GCA_000404065.3 Pinus taeda | reverse complement strand
GTATTTTGTTAGAGGTATATCAAATTAGTGTTTATATATATATATATATATATATACACACACAATAGTAGTAGGGAGGAAATGCTAGGTCATTATGGTACTAATCCCTCACAAGGGAATAACAACGTTCAACAATAACACCCTTATGTATATAAATTAAAATATGTCAATACATATGGCATATGACATACATCTGTACAAATACCTTCTTCATACCATTTTTCCAATTTAAAAAAATTATTGGCCTCTCTTTGCACCATTTGGGCAATAGATAGTTTAGGAATATGCATTTGTGGTAGTCTTTTCATATGTGTATTTGGGATTTTTTTCTCTTATCCTTCTCCATGAAACTTCCCCTGCCATGACTTATCAACAATTGTGACTAGTCACTATATATAAGTACACCATCACATTGCATTGTATCAATCATAATCTATCTCATATACATTTATTATTTATATTATTTATCCAAAATTTATATCAATCTATTGTCCTTATGTTGAATATTTGTCAGGAACTGAACTCTTATTCATTGCAGAATACATTGGCATCACAATACCTTATTCTGTGAGGAAACTATGTTTTGAACACACTATGTGCTTTGTAAACATGGTTACAAAACCATCAAGATTGTATGTTATTTTTCGGGAAATGAGCTCTTAGTCATTGCAAAATAGATTGGCATCATAATACCTTATTCTTCCATGAAACTATGTTTTGAACACACTCTATGCTTTGTAAACATGGTTATAGCACTATGAAGATTGTATGGGATTTCCTTTTGGGTTCCTTGGGTAATTACTAGATTGATGAGATGACTGATATTCCTTTCCTCTATTAAATAATGTGCAAACCACATGCTACAATCATACAATATTTTACTGTGTGTTTTAGTTTGCTTTGATATTTTTGGTTGATCTAAGTTATTAAAATAGAAGGCATTATTTCTAATCTCACTTCTAATCTCACCTACAACCATATGCTCCATGCCCATGTCATTGGATTAACCCTGTAGCACTCAGTGAATAGGTAGAAGAATGGGCATTGGAAATGCCTTGTCCAAGCTTACCCTTATTCCTTTCCAATTTGACTAATTTGTTGGTGGATGTGGTGAATGTCCAATCAAGCACCCCATAGCCTATCACTATTGTAAATCCTGAGTTTAATTAATAGGCATTCTATTCCTTGAACTACATTTCACACTTCCCTTTATTGATTTGTTCTGTGATGGAATAACACATAAACTACATTGATTCGTTGTGTGATGGCATAGCATAAAAACTGCGATGAGACCAAATGTGGGATAGAAAAATAGAGCAAGTGTTGTGACCACACATTCATTCAAAACAACATAGTATATTTTTTTTTTCATTCACTTTGTATTTGGTCTTCTGTTACTACTCTTCAACATATGCCTAACCTTACATCATCTTGTATGTGTCTCCTTTGCACATACCTTAGAAGTTTTGAGGAAGCCTTCCACAGTGACATAACTATGGGGAGCACTATTGGAGAACTTCTATAAATTAGAGCCTTTACTTCCATTTTGTGCAATATCCACATTTTCTGAGTACATCTTCCCAATTGTTCATTTTGTACACAACGTTGATACCATACAAGGAACTACAGCATATGTGAGTTCTATAGTGGGGACCTCCCATAATTATACATTGTCATTCAAACTCCCACAACTACTACTAATTCCTCCCAGGATTACGTCATCCCACACATTCCTTTTTTGTGTGACTTTGAACCATTGAGGGAAACTCCATTTGGGATGAGTTGTTATAAAGGTCTCTACCATCGGTTAATAAAAATGTTTTCACCATTGTACTATCAAGTCAAGTCCTCCTCACTCTATGTTTAGCTACTCTTCCAACTATACCTAATTCGTAAATTGTCAACAACTAGCCATTCTTTCAACTTTAATTCTACACCTTGAATTTTGCGGTAAATAACTTTAATGGGTGATAACTTCTAATCTAAGAGGCTTTTAGCAAACTTCCATATACCACTGAAAAAATCTTTTGAAGTCAATTCCACGTGCACTTGAATTGATGTGTTATTCTAGAAATGGTTCCAAATTCTTTGTACCTTCACAGTTCTTTTCACTTGAGGTGATTTGTTATTCTAGAAATGGCTCCAAATTGTCTCTACCTCCACAATTAATTTCCTTTTCCATACATGTGCTCACCTCAATTCTTCTTGCAATCTTCTCTTTTTTTTCCATTTCACCACCTTTGATCTAGATAGATCACCATTAACATATGTGACATCAATGACCTAATGGAAACATCTTTGTCAATACTTATCCAACATCCATGTTATGCCAACAACACCTTTGACAATGGAAACATATTCTAACAATCTACCATCATCTTCCTTGCCTTTTCTATCAATGATAACATACTTCTAACAAAATTTATAGTTTTAAAGAAAAAAATATAGCATGTTTTAATTGCTTGACGAAGTGAACTACACTAGGGACTAAAACTACATTATATATAGATATAGATATAGGATACAAGAAATAAAACACAAAAACTAATCAATGTTTGAAGAAAATCACACCTTAGCTCATGGTCATGACATACTCCCCTACTTTATTCATTTATCGTCCTCAAAAACACCATCATACATCGTCGCAAAGTGTCGCTAGCTCCAACGTCTTGAAAATTTCCACGTTGCCTACCTCTTCTCCGTCTTCACATAAAACATCAAGGCTTATCCCTCCATGAATAGGAAGTCTCCTCAATATATGATCATCAATCCACATTCGTCGCAATCTTCACATGTTGCACCTTCATGGAAGGTTGGTCCCTGCAATTAGACTACATGCCATCGCTACAACATATATCATGTCTGACCTCATCATTTATCGTCATCATGTGAATCAATTCATAATAATCCATCCAACACAACATCTCAGTCATAACCAAGACATCTATTGTTAGAACAAATTCTCTCAAATTTGATCTTAGCTTCTCTTCCAACTATGTCGACTATTAAACTACAACAACTAGACGTTTCAACTTTAAATATGTATTTGAGTTTTGTGGTACATAACTTTGACGGGCAATAACTTGCAATCTAGGAGGATATTATTAGACATCCATAAAAAACTATAGATATCTTTGAGAGCTCTATCCATATAAGTGGTTTCCACTTGCATTTGAGGTTTCTTTCTATTCTAAAGTCTTTGCACCTTAATAATTATTTTCCTTTACCATACATGTGCTCATATTCATTCTTCTACCAATATTCTCTTATTTTTCCATTTCATTACCCTCTATCTAAATAAACCACAATTGACACGTGTGATATCAATGCCCTAATGAAAAGACCTTTATCAATTATAATAAAACCTCCCTCATATGCCAACAATATCTTTGACAAAGACAACATTTTCTAATAATCTACCCATCATATTCTCCTCCTATGCAACGAATGAAAAAATATTTCTAACAATATCCCACTTTCGCATTGACAAAAACACTTTAAGTAAACAAAAATACATTACCAATAATCATGTAAAGATAAGTGTACTTTCCTTTTATTCTCTTATCCTCTGTAGATGTTTCTCCCCCTATGATGCACTTATCCTTTGTGTAATTCATCTCTAATGTACTTCTCCCTTTTGTTGTTTTAGTTTGGTTCATCTCCTCCCCCTTTCGTTTTATTTGATATACTTCTCCACCCTTGATATCAATGGAAAATATACTAACATTCCCCCCTTATTAACAAACTCCCCCTATCTTGTTGATCTCGCGGACATGTAGACTACTTCTTCTTACACTGATAACTTTAGGTATCTTTGAGTTGATCTAAGTAGCTTCCTTTCTTCCCGATGGAGAATATTGAGGTGAAAGGAGACGATCAATTACTCCCAATTTCATCCTCAAGCAGTCAAGAGGGATTTCTTTTTAAAATAACACATACGTATCCAACTGAGCAAGGAGAAAAATCATTCGTATTGGTTTGTCTCAGCTAGGCTTTCATTCATGAGAGTGCCTCCCTATACACATACACATGACCTCTAGAAATAACAACAATCTATCTTATGCATGACTGACACCATTGACTTATCAACTAATAAACAACAATCTATGCCATTTTGAAGTGCTTATATGACAAATAGAAAGGGACTCTCAATGATGTATGCTTAAACCAACTGTGAAACATATACTTTTCTTGGAAAACTTCTAATGGCAGCAGAATCACTACATTAAATTATACTAAACATGAACGTAAGCATGTTAATCAAGAATATTTCAACAACACTTGGATTCACAATCACCTACTAACAATATGATTACAACATTCTCACAAAAATTTAATGACCCTTGATATTGATTGTTAATACTTGATACCAAGTGTTAATACCTTTCATATCAAGGATACAAATAGTTTAATTTGTACTAGTTTAATTTGTACCAATGATATCAAATGCTGAACAATTTATAACTAAGGGTTGTTCCATTGTTATCATGCTCTTTTCACCACAAATTTTATGTTTGATCCTAATTACTAATTGGAGTAATCAGAAGGAATCATAACAACCACACCATTCAACATATATGAAATATAAACTTGGACAATTCAAGCAACATTAATATGCAATAAACACCATTAGCCTTTGTCTTTGATGATTATATTTTAGAACCAAACAACTTATACCAATTTATAATACCAATCGTTAATGGAATAATCTAATACCCAAAGTTGAATACACTCCCTTTATGGTTATGCTGACTCTTTGGCACTATGAATTATTTAAAGGTACTTGCACAAGACAAAGAAACATTTGTTGTAAACAGTTCATCATCCCTATTCTTTCATCATCATCTATATTCAATCTATCAATCTAATTTGGAAACAAAATTAAATCAACCATAATACTCAACAAAACTAGTCTCATTCAACTTTATAAACTAGAGGAAAAAAGGGCATACTTCCCTTATCCTTCAGATGCATTACTTGGCATGTTTCTTTATCCTCATTGCATCCATTCTTTATAGATTTTCTTGAATCCAACCTCTGCTTTTCAATGAAGTGGAGCAAGGGATCTACTTCCCTTGAGAAAATTATCTCTCTTTTACTTCCACACATGGATATGCTTATGCTTTACTTAGTGAACTCCATGAGTTGATTTCCTAAGTTGATCTGATACTCTTGCATGATTAAGAAACATCCTAACATAGTTTGATCATATAAACCCTTAACCATTCCGCTTATTAGCGCTAATTAAATTCAATCTTCAAAATATCTATTGCTCTTCTTTCTCACTATATGTGCTTGCTTTCCACCTATACTACTTTGGAGAATTGTCTAGGCTATGACTGCTCCTTTTATCTAATTGAAGTATTTTTGAGTTGCTAGTTATATAACATACATCAACCATAGGAATTCCAATTTGTTATATACTAATATTATTCTAATAATATTCAAAACCATGCGCTAATATTTGTTTCCTCTATGAACCATTCAACCTACCTCTCTTAGGATTGTTATAATAACTCCTAGGTGACTATCCTTTCTCACTACCAACATGATCCACACATCTATTCAACTTCCTCTGTAAATGAAGTGTATTGTTTCCAAGTTTTCATATAGTTTCTTTGTGCACGTAATTTCCACACCCATATAATTAACATTGATCAAGAAGGGGGAAGGAATTATTCTTACAAAATATTCTTCTCACCCAATTTCTTGGACCAATACTCATTGTCTTGGTTTTATTGACCCATTGATAATTTTTCCTTTGAGGGGAAAAGGTTCTAATTGCACAGTTGTTCAAATTGCTTTGATCAAATCATAATTCTTGTTTAGATAGATCATTCCACCTATGTTGTTGCACCTCCTTTTCCCTTTCTCAAAACTTAGAGGAAAGGTGACCTGCATTTCCAGAAAGAAAACATGTGAGTGGTTTCACACCTTTGTATTTAAATCTAAAAGTTTATTTGTCTTCTTGTTGCTACATTAGAATTTGTGAATTCCACGATTTTTTGTCTTAAAATGATGATGGATATTGCTGATGTTTTTGTTGAGTTACTTCCATAAATAATTTTTTTCCTATCTCTGGGGGGGCTTTGTCTACGTCAACTTTCATCCAAAGCAATAGAACTATTTTCATGATTCTAAATATTCAACAATTACTCTTTTAATATAATTATATAAGCTTCTAGTTTCTAATTTGAAGTTTTGAGGCTATTGATCTCCTCAAAATTTGATATGATTTTCCTTCTTAAATGAATATTTTCTTCAATGTCTTCCAACTCAGTAGAGAAGCTACAAAATTCACAACAAGTGTCTATTCCACTCATAGTGTGTTCAATATATTATTCTCTTTCTGACTTTAGGGATTCTTCTACTGACATATGAGATGTTATATGTATCTCTCTAGTAAGAGGGGACCCAACGACTTCTTGAATAATGTTTAGATATACTATTCCTATCAAGGTATTTCCTTCTTCACTACTACTAAATGAGCAACTTTCTGTTTCACCGGTACTTCAAGTTGAGAAACAAAACAATAAATGGACTATTGTTCTACGATGAAAAAACAAATTACTTGTAAATTACATCTCAGGTGTATCCTCTATGTGTTGATCAATGGCTTAGCCTCTTGATATAGGTGTATTATCCTCTAATTTTTGATTTTCAAAACTCTTTGAAACTTTGGTTGCTCCATTCTCTAGAGAAAGACTCTTGACATCACATGCAACTTGTATGTCTCTATCATAGGTGGACTATGACTCATTCCATATCTCTTTGGTTGTCTCACAATGGATTAGTTTCTAAATATTTGACTTGGACAACCCTCTCAATATTTCATCCATGACCTATTCATCAACCTCATTATCTGTTAATCCATTCTTCACGAATACCCATACATTAAAATCAAGAGATTAAAAGAACATTATCATTCTTACCTTCTAAGTTGTATAATTTTACCCATTCAAAAATGAAACTCTATGAGAGGTAATCTAGTCCTGGTTTTCCATGATCCTTGATCTTCCTTCCAGTTATTTAACCGATCTTGAAGCATCCTTGGATTTGACACCAATTTTTAGAAATAATGGATACCAGAATAATACTGAGGGTGGAAGGTGAATCAGTAGTGTGACCACACTATAACCCTCTTGACAATTTATATTATTCAATCACTTTAGTAACCATTCATGTAATTAGCATCATAACTAAGTTATGTAAAAAATAACATCATAAACATTTTCTTACACTTGTGAAAGCCATATATAAGACATAAATATTCCTTTTATTTCTTTGGGAAATACGAGATTCAAATTGTTATTACATCATTACCCTACAAGCTTTCACTTCTAGGTAAATTGGCTACTAAAGAAGGGAACTTCTATCCCTACTTGTTTATCAACTTTCACTAAAAGGTGAAACTTCCCCTTATCCTTTATTAGTCACTACTGAAAGGGACTATTTTCCCTCCTCGTCTATCATCCACACAAACAAGGGACTATTTCCTTGCTCATTTATCAACCACTGTTGAAGGGGACTATTTCCCTTATAATGCATGTTACCACTTATGAGCTGTAGTAATCCATATTTCATCCATTTTAAAAATCATATGAATAGGTCACTTTCTTTCATAAACAAATAAATTTATCTCTTCAATCACTCACCATACCCACCATAGAAACAGATTCAGAAATTTCTTAGAATTGAACAAATCACCAAACACACTAACAACATCAATCCTTTGTAATTACTAATTTCACCATAAGATATCTTTATTGAATGAATTAAAATATTGTTTGGTAATTCATTCTTTGCCTTCTCAAACCCCTTTATAACACTAAAATTAATATTTTATTCACCCCTAATGCATACTAACACTATTCACACCAGTAGAACCAACACAGTTGCACACACCTTCTAAATGTAGAAGTGACTATAAAGGAATTTGGAATGAGATTTTTAGTTCTTTGGTATTTAGTTATCTTTAACTCTTCGCTTACATGAATATTTATTTTTTTTCCCTTTTTCTTTCTTCAATTATGTCATTTCAATGTGTTATTCAAGTCATCAATCATTGCTTACTTGTTTCTTGAATAAATTCTAAGCCAATATATTGTTTTCCTTCATTTTGGTATGTCATGAAATTTAGTAGGGATATTTCTAGATCTGGCTAGGCACAGAATTTCCAGTTTTACTAGTGTTGTCGGTTTGGTGGATTCACACCAAAGGTGGCATAAGTGCCAACTTTAAGTGATACCGACTCATTCACATAAAAGCCTTCAAATATTATTTTGAATGCACTGTCAAATATGCCTTAACCACCAAAATTATGCTAAATTTCATTGCTAACTCGTTCATACTTAATCCCTCTAGCAAAGGCCCAATGCATTTTTCATATATAAAACATCACCAATTATAACTCCAATGTGCCAATTTTACCTTAATTCCCGAAGGAATATTTTATTTTACAATTTCTCTCTGCACTTGTCTTGGAATTTATTTTTTGTCCTTAGCTCTATATTTATTTGTTCTATGATCTTTGATAACATATCCTTATGGGTCTTCCCTTCCTCTACTTAAGCCATTCCCATTGGTCCTTGCACTCCCTTTGTACATGTTGCCACACCCTAATGCTTTATCAGCTCAGAGTAAACTCTGTCATGCTTTCTTGAAGCCTTTAGGGGTCTGGGAAAAAATATTATGTCCCTGTGGGAACCAGTTGCACGTTGTGAACCAATCAATGGACAGTCGGGGTGATCTGTGTCTTACAGCTACCAAATACACTCGAAACCTGGTCAGCGTTGAGCTCTTCACTTGCATGCCTTATAATTCCTTTCTAGGATGACCTTTTGGGGTGATGTTGTGATTACATCATAGATGTTACCATATGGTTCCATCTAAGTGGTGGCCTCTGTCACTCATATTTGGCTCCTTCGTTCACATGAAAATGTTGAAAATTCATGCCATGCCTCCCACTGTCTAACATCATGTTGATGTCATCTAAAACCAATAAAATATTCACACAAGTCTTCCTTTTATATGTACATTCTATTATGAGTACGAATACAAGAGGGATTCTTGGGCCTTTGTTTTGCAACAATTTTTTTGTTAAAATTTTCATAGTCAAGGGCACTACACTCAAGCTTATTACAACGTCAATTTTCTTGACTTCCCGATTGCCTTTCTATTGGTCCTATGCTACTACTCTTTGAAATATGTCTAACCTTACATCATTTCATATGTGTCTCCTTTTCACATACCTTAGCAATTTCGAGTAATGCCTTCCACTGTGACATGACTATGGGGAGCATTGTTGGAGAACTTCTATAAATTAGAGCCTTTACTTCCATTTTGTAGACTATCCACATTTTCTGAGTACATCATCCCAATTGTTCCTTTTGTACACAACCTTGATGTCATACAAGGAACTGCAGCCTATGTGAGCTCTATAATGGGGACCTCCGATAATTGTAATTTGTCATTCAAACTCCCACAACTACTACTACTTCCTCCCTAGATTACGTCATCCCACGCATTCCTTTTCTATGTGACTTTTAACCATTGAGGGAAACTCCAATTGTGATGAGTTGTTAGAAGGGTCTCTACCATCTATTAAGAAAAAAAAATTCACCATTGTCCAATCAAGTCATGTCCTCCCGACCCTATGTTTAGCTACTCTTCCAACTATACCTCACTGGTAAACTATCAACAACTAGCCATTGTTTCAACTTTAATTCTACACCTTGAATTTTGGGGTAAATAACTTTAATGGGTGATAACTTGTAATCTAAGAGGCTTTTAGCAGACTTCCAAATACTACTAAAAAAATCTTTTGAAGTAGGTTCCACGTGCACTTAAGTTGATGTGTTATTCCAGAAATGGTTCCAAATTCTTTGTACCTTCACAATTCTTTTCACTTGAGGTGATCTGTTATTCTAGAAATGGCTCCAAATTCTCTCTACCTCCACAATTAATTTCCTTTTCCATACATGTGCTCATCTCAATTCTTCTTGCAATCTTCTTTGTTTTTTCCATTTCACTACCTTTGATCTAGATATATTACCATTGACATATGTGACATCAATGACCTAATGGAAACATCTTTGTCAATACTTGTCCAACAATCCTTGTTATGCCAACAACACCTTTGACAATGGCAACATATTCTAACAATCTACCATCATCTTCTTTACCTTTTCCATCAATGATAACATATTTCTAACAAAATGTATAGTTTTAAAGAAAAAAAATAGAAATATAAAAAAATATTACACGTTTTAATTGCTTGACGAAGTGAACTACAC